>VZRW01011380.1:271489-419779 GCA_013398125.1 Aegotheles bennettii | reverse complement strand
CGAGTTTGATTTCCCAGAAAAAGAGTTCTCTGTTTTTCTTATTAACCGGCAGTAATGGTCAAACGCTGTTTTGAGGTGTTGGTTGGTTTTTCCTTCTATGGCGATTGCAGAAATTAAACTTGTACTCCGAGGTTTCGCTTATTGCAGTAATTCTAAAACACCCTTTTAAATGAAGGCGATAGAAATGCCGGGAGTTTCAGCAGAGATGTTCTGCTGAATATTTCCCCTTCCCTCATTGTAAAACGCAGCCGGGTTCGGTACGCAGCCCGCCCGGCGTTGTGCCGCTGGATGCCACAGGCAGCCCCTCATGCCTCTGCTGCTGCTGCTGCGGCCGCTGCTCTCGCCCTGCCCGACCCGTGCCGCGGGCTGCGGTGGAAGGAAGGGGGGAGCCGGGCGCCGGGGAGGCAGGAGCAGCCCTCGGTCACGGATCGGTGCCGCTCCCGCTCCTGCCGGTGCAGCTCCCAGCGCAAGGGGGCTCCGGTCCCCGGCGGGAGCCGTGGGGACACGGGGTAATGACAGTAATTGCCGAACTGAGGGAACTGCTGGTCTAACAAGGTGCAGATTCAGTGGGCCCGGTTTTTAAATTGTTGTTGTTGTGAATTACCGCTGACTGCTGGAGGAGTTTGCTCCTCAGGTTGTTGAGGACGCAGTGCAGAATCCTCAGTGTTTTGATAGTGAAAATGATACACAGATACGCTAAAAATGCACATCTGTTTTTAAAGATAGGAGAGCCTTTGCCTGCCAGGTCTGCAGCACGTGGACATATTTAGATAGATGCCCTGTAACCTAGGGGGGGTGTGGGGTGTGTGTATGTTTATTTACAGTTAGATGTTAAATCCTGCCTTCTCCTTCCAGTCAGGAGATGGTTCGTACCCAAAGTTTCAGAAGTATCTGAAACTTTCTTCGTGATTTTTTTGCTTTGCTTGATTCTAAAAAAGATGAATTGTTAGTGATGTATATTAGGCTGAGGGTTTTTTTCCATGTGAGTTTTATAAAACTACTGCTGCATCTGTAAATACATGTAAAGTTACTGTGGTTTTCTGATGTGCAAAGGCAGCAGTGGTATCGTACAAAGTCAGGGTGTTGTTACGTATGTTGATGCAACAATCCAGATTTTTAATGGTTTATAGGCATTGTTTTCCTATGTGGCATAGCAGGCATCTGCGTCCTGGTTGAGGTGGCATGTTAAAACATCACCATTACGGATAAGGAGAAGTCTGAGCAGCACTTGTCCCAGAGCACTAATGTAGAGGACTTTTAATTGTGTATCTAAGTCCAATTGTGTGGCAACAGTGCAGAACGCTTCTTCACAAAGGCAGATTTTTAGATTCTCAAGTGACTAGATTGCCTCATATGTGAGAGCTGTTTACAAACCTTCTTGTTACTATGAAGACAAAACAGAGAGCCATATGCATTCATGTGGTCCTTGCTGAATAATGGTACATGTGTCTGCTTGAGTGTTTGGCAGTATATCATGTTTAGTTTATGTGGTGGCACCCTACAAGGCCATTCTTCTTTGACTTTTAACTGCTTCTAATACCATCGGCTGCACTCGGTTATAGGAGTAAACTTATGACACTGGTCTGCATGGAAGTTTTTAAAGCAGGACATTTATTGTTGTGCATTTTGCCAAACTTTGTTGTTTATTCATTTATTTAGGTGCTTTTTTAAAAAAGAATTCGGGTGAATTGGGTTTAAATTGAAGTGAAAGTAGCGAGTACCGTTTTGTATGTCCCTCTCCTCGCTGGTTTTGAGTCACTGACAGGGGCAGTTACCACTTTTGAAATTTTAACCATGTCGGGTAAGTTGATGGGAATATAGGAGCCGTGCATCTGGCAGAAGTGATTTGCCTAGTGAAATACTGCAATACTTACACATCAAAGAGAAAAATGCTTGCTATGTAAGAGTATCACTGTAGAGTATATAAGTTACAGTTATGTGACTTATATTGTGAAATATGGCAAGCTATCTTTCAAATTTGAGTATGGTGGGGCTTTGTAATAGGCTGTGGTTGGTTATATTGATAGTTATCCATCCAGCTCTGTAAGTAGAGCTCAGCAAGTACTACCTCCATGTATTTCTCACTTGATTCTGCATAAGAATTCCGGGTAAATTGCCAGAGCTGAGTACTAACTTTCTTTGCCTGTCTTAGGTCCTAACATAAAAGCAGGCTCAGCAAAATTGGTTCTTCATGTCAGTGGCCTTCACATAGGGTAAAGAGAGGAAAATGTTTTATCCTCAGTCATTGAGGAGAGGTGAACCTGGCAGTATGTGGTTTTAAATTATTGGTCCTCCTAGCAGGGGGAATACATAATTATTATTACATCTGATGGCTTAAAGTCTTCAGCAAGAGTTAATTGCTAATACTCTGGGGAGCTCCACAGAAGTTTTGAGTGCAGAGGCTGCATACTTTTGTTATTTGAAAAAGGTCTGATAAGTTATGAGGAAAATGCTTTAAAAATTCTTTTATTTAAAGAGGCAGGTTATTTTTTCTTAACAGATTTCTTAAACAGCATCTCTGAAGTAGTATGTTACAGATCAAAATAACTGTTTTTGAAGTTACTTGGTTTTCTCCTGTAATTTACCTGTGTTTTTACTTCAGTAGAAGGAACTATCTAGCAGTTCCTGAAGAAGTGAAGAAACAGCAAAGGGAAGCGTAAGGAGAACAGCATTTTTTGCATGTTTCAATCAGTAATTTTGGATGCTACATTTAATTCAAGTAGCCTTACAACAGAAGAATGAAAGTTTCAAGCTGACTGTGTCATTTTAATAGGAAATAGCAGCTTGTACAGTTTTGTTTCTGTATTTGGGGCTTAAATATTTTTAATAAGACTTTGCAACAGCTGTTCTATTTCAGCTGGAAATATTAAAAAGTAATTCATTGGGGCTGTATTTTTCATTCTCAAGTGAAATTAGGACTTATGAAAGTGCTAGTCTGACAGCCGGAGAGCAAAAATCCATTGTAAATGGAAGTATTAGAAGTTTTTCCATGATAACCAACTAGAGAGCTCCTACTTGGACCTTAAGAAATTATCAGTGAATTTAAAGAGTATGTTAATCTCTGGAAATGTCTGATTTTGCAGTTTTGGACTGAAATTGTAAGTGGGAAGCACCACATACCTCTTATTTTAGCATTCCGAACTTTTGTTCATAAATTAAAACATTGACTTTACCCTAACCACTCATTTCTGGTAGGCTGTCCCCAGTAAGATTTGTCCCCAGAAATCTCTCACAAAGCAGTGAGCATGGAAAAGGGGTGAGAGGGTATGGGCAGGGGAAACAATCTGATGCTGTGTTTCCAAATCCCCAGTGTGAAATAATCGGAAGATGTACCAGTAGTAATCATATGCAACTTTGCCTGTCAAGTTAAAAGCCTCTTGCCTTTTTTTTCTTTTTTTTTTCTTTTTTTTTTTTTTTTGTTATGATTAATTTCTGACCATCAGTAATGTGGTCTAAACGTACGAGTTTCTTCTTGCTCTGAGGAAGTTTGTAGATTCTGGGTGCTTATTTTCATTTGTCTCTCAGGCACATTTTGCACATCTGCAAAGCGGTCACTCTTGTTTGGTAGTAGGGGAGTGTGGACCACAACTGTTTATGATCACAATATTGCTTGTGTTTCTGTATTTCCTTGCTCTGTCCTGGGCATGCCTCTTTTACTGTTTCTTAAAACTGAATATTGCCTTTTAGTTTTTTGTAGATTTATATATGAGTAAGCAAAAATCTATTCATGTTTTTTGTTTTTTTTTCTCCACTTTCTCCAGATGGGAGTCTCAGGGCATACCTACAAAAAAATGTACCACTTAGATAGTAATAGTCTTAAAGTAATACAGTGTACCAGTGTTGATGTAATTATCTGATATAAATTCCCTCGGTACATGGTTACGCTGATATGACTACAGTGTATAGTGACTATATCCATTTTTCTGAGTTTGTTTATGTGTATTCTATCGCTGTCAGTGTAGACTTGGTCTCAACAGAAAAGTTCATAGAATCATAAAATGGTTTGGGTTGGAAGGGACCTTAAAGACCATCTAGTTCCAAACCCACTGCCATGGGCAGGGACACCTCCCACTAGACCAGGTTGCTCCAAGCCCCGTCCAATCTGGCCTTTAGAAGTTCTTTCTAAAAATGACACAGAAACCATAAGTAATATAACAATATAGTTGGTAATGGGTTTATGGCCACTTCATGCACACTTGAGTTTGTTTTGTTGCACCTCAGTTCGTGTTTAACAGAAAATTATTTTATTGCTTTGTTTTTTTTCCTTGTGATTGACAGTTCTGTCCTAATATGCTTACAGAATCTGAAAAATACAACTCTAATGTATGAGAAATTTCAACCTGCACAAACAAAAATTGTAAAGAATATCTTTGTTCTTAAAAATGTGAGTTCACTTCATTGCAACTAAAGTAAGTTGTAGTAAACTGCTGCAGCTCTGGCTAAAATCTCTGATTTATGTAAGCTGCCAAAGGGTGGGAAAAAAGGATATACAGTATTTTTTGACAGGTATGTTTTAATTGCTGTTGCGTCATATGGGAGGAAGTAAAGGTTGGTTTGCTACAGAAAGTTTTGTTTGGTTGGTTTTGGTTTTTTTTTTTTTGATAGTGGTTTATTGGAAATTCCATACAAAGGAAAGCCGTTGGGTAATTTGCATGCATAGTTCAGTTTAATAGAAAAGTAAAAACTAGAGGAGCTTGAAGGAATTGAAATTACAGTGTCGGGTGATATTTTAAAGGTAATGCAGTAAAGTAGGGTTTGACCCTCTTCGTAAGAAAACTCTCATTAAAAAAACAAAGCAGAAAAACGCCAGATTATTTTCTGAAGTTTATGGGGAAGTTTAGACTTTTTTGGCTACAGAGGGTAGTACTGATGCTGGTCTGACTGGGCTAACTTAATCCTCCCCGCCTGGAATTTTCCTCTGCAGGGCTTTGTGGTGGACTGCCAGAGCTTGGGTGTGCTCCTTATCAAGTGATTTATGAATATGGAGTAATACTGGATGTTTTCTAATAAGGAATTTAAGAAGCTGAAAGAAATGTCCAATTACGTGTCGTAGGACATGATATAATCTCAGAGAATTTAGTAGAGCAAAATGCTTAATTTTGGTGAAATAATATTATTTAATGACCAGTTTTCCCACAGAGTAATACCTGCACTTAGGCAGAAAGGAGCTTTATGTTTAAAAAAATCCTAACAGGACAGGATTGGGATTATCAGAATTAGTATTGACAGTGAGGTTTTCTTGCATATTGTTTTTTTTTGTTTAAATAAGATAAATGGCCCAACCTCTTGTGTATTTTGTATTCTAGAAAGAATAGCATGAAATAATAGCTGGGGCTACCCTTCCTTAACAACAAGACTTTGACACTAGTTAGTTAGAGCAAAAACTATTTAGTTTAGACCAAAGTCAGTATTCAACAGAGACCAAGTTGGTGGCATCTACTAACAGTCTTCATAGCTCAGTGTAGTTAACTTTGAGCATAGTCTGCTCACTCAAGTCCTAAAAGTATGTGGAGTTTCATGTTCCTTGTCTTTCAAAGACAGCAAAAATAGTTCAGTTAGCTTGAAAATATATCTTCATTTGCTCTAACTGTTGTCAATGCATGCAGGGTTTGAGAGTGATTTTATTTCTTTCTGTACAAGCATTAGCAATGAAGAAGAGATGCTCTAGAGAGTTAGGCAGGCCCCTGGTTAACTGACGGCTGTTCATGTTGGCAGTGTTGAACTGAGTCCTCTGTGATACATGTGAACACTGATTCATCTTGAGATTTGAATTTCTAAAACTACTTTGTTAACGTTGTAGAAGAGAGAATTGAATACAATTCATGGTCTTCTGTAACAATAGAGAGAGACTAATTTTGACTTTTTCCCATTAAAAAAATCAGAGTTATGTTTATGAACACAGTTTCTGAAGCTGCTTATGAAAGTTTTTCCCCCAGGTTTGTCTGAGATAAAATAGTTCTTTAGTGCAAAAGGTATTTCTGTCTTTGACTGGCCATTCATAGACTCCTCCAACCAAATTCCCTATCCTGTCTAAGTCAATAAAAGTTTCTGCACTCTGATAAGGATAAGTTTAACAACAAACTTTCAGACTATAAAATTGGACATCTTGATGCTATCATATCAATGATAGGCTATTTTAATTACCAGGAGAGGTCGTGGTACTGGGGTCCTAGAGTAAAGAGATTTTGCTTTAAGATTTGTGCAAAGCTATGTGAATACAATTACTTCTAACATCCTTAGTAAAATTGTGTCAAACGGAACTTGCAGCCTGATCCATCATTTTGTGCTTGGTCCTACCATGCTAGTAAACTTCTCTAAAAGGCAGTGGATATTTTAACAGTGGTGCTTAGCTAGAATCTTTGTTTCCTTAAGGTTTAAATATTGGATAATCTACATGTATTTAATTTTGTGAGGTACAGTTGAATTTTGTTACAGGCTTAGCAAGACGTTACTAACACATCTGGAGAAATTTGTGCTAAGTGTAAGAAGAGGAGTCATTTAAGTACACTTGAGTAGGAAATGATGCTAGTGAAATTATGCTAGTGATGTTAGCGTGATGTTAGTGTAATACAAACTCACAAGAAGGTGCTTGTTTGAAAGGTAGAGCGATGCCAAATACAGTGTTGCTGCTTCTGCAGTAGGGTGGTATGGTGGCAAAATGTTGGGGTGGAGAGGGCAGTAAAGTTGGTCTAGTAGGTTATCTGTGTCGTGTTTGGTACGTGTTGCTGCATATTGTTCACATCTTTTCTAGTTTTTTAATCTCCAATTTACTTAATTACTAATTTAAAAAATCACAAAATTTACTCATCTTTGACCTAGTTTATTGTAGTTGGTAATGTAATTATTGGTGATAAACTTAAGAATCAGGTATGCATTAGTAAAACCAGTACATAATTTGGAGTAATCAGTAGAGCAGTTTTGGTCAGCTATGTTTTTGTAAAGGAGTAAAGGTGTAAGTTGGAACTGATACATAGTAATATGAAGGTTCCTACAGCACCTTCCTTTGGTCAGATTTGTTATTGACAGGATTTTGGTTTGTGAGATGTCAGGAGACAAAAGGGTGACATATAGTTTCTTCATTTTCTCTGCTTTGTTTTTAGCTCAGCTCACTAACAGTTAAAAACTGTTACCATATAGCTGTTCAGTGATTCCATTAAACTAGTTAGTGATCTCTTTGTGGACAAAAATTCATCACTCTGTATGTTGCTTTTATGAACAGGCTTGGCAGAGAAGTGAGAAAGTAATAGACAGGGAGATGGAAGCATATCAGATCCTGCAAAATTTCTCTTTTGGAGCAGGAACAAGGTGTGTTTATGCACCACCTTGGAAATGCCTGTTTTGCTTCTGGATTGTACAGACTTCAGCATTCAGAGTTGATAGATCTGAACCTTCCATGATGGCAAGTTGTCCTGGACACATTCACTTATAAAAGATAAATGTATGAGGAGAAGAATCTTCACTTTAGTTTTGGGCTGTGTCCTGTATGGGATGCTTTATAGTGCTGTGTCTGGGGTCTTTGCTTGTTCTTCTGTAGTAACGGCAGGTAGCTTTCAGTAGATACAGCCTGACTTTCTGTCCTTTGCTCCCCAGATCACCCTCTGCATGGCAGGAAAGAGACACATGGGACAATGGAGTCCCTTTACGCACACCCCTCCAAAGTTTCAGTGCAGCATATTTTCCACAAACGGAGTGACTATGAGAGAAACATTTTAATTTTCTTTCTCTTTCACAGCCTTAGTAATTGAAGAAGGAAATGAGGATGCTAAATACACATTTTTGGATGTATGCTGGCTGAGAATAAGGTGTAGAGGGGAAGATAAATGGGGAGGGGAGGGTTGAATGTGACTGGCGGTGGATTATAATTGCCTGGAAGAAGTTATCTGTATCAGATCAGGTTTCCTTCTAACATTAAATCATCAACCTAAAGACATTGTACTAAGTCTATACAACTGAAGTGCTACAGCCTTTAAAATCCCTGTCCGGTCGCAAGTCATATAGGGATGTCTTGATGAGTAGCTAAGATCTGATAGAAGGCACCATCTTGGATTCAGTGGTAGCATCCTCCAACTTCTGTTGTTTGATGTCTCCACAGATAATTTTCACACAGAATACAATGCCTTCCTATCTTGCTCAATGCTTGCAGGTGTTTCTCTTTACATTTGCTTATGCACTATTTTGATTTAATTTAGTTGCAGTATCATTTGATCCTGGTCAATGGTTCAACCCACTTAACCAGCAAGCAGGGGAATAAATTAAACCAATTTTGACTAACTCTTTCTCAGTCAAGTGGGTTGTCTGGCAAGCTAAAAGTGTAATAAATAGATTTTGTGACTATTTACAGACTCACACACTAGAAAACAGAGCTGTGCTTCCCAATTTCATACATAATTCAGACAGTGTCACACCCAGATAATGGGATTACACCTGTGTTTTTATCTCAGCCAAAAATGCTTTTTTTTTGGCTCCTGCTTTGACATTTTCCCATAAAAATAAGGATTACACTAGAAATTTTTTTTGCTATATTTTTGCCATATTGTGTGAAGAAATATTTAAGCATGCATGTGTAAGTACATACATACACACTTATGTACATTTTTGTGATCGCAGCTTTTGCCTCCAGTCATGTTTTATCTCCTTCACAGTACAGTATACCTGGAAGAACTTCATGAGAGCTTGTTGCAGGTCTAGCTTGTTTGTCACCGAGAGGAAGAAAGATTTGTCCTAGATTCAGTGTAGATTAAAATTCTGCTATTATTTAAATATAAAAGAAAATATGTTAAATAAACTTACTTGCATTATTTATGTGTGAGTATTAGCATTTATTTCACAAGCGTGTATGTAGATGCATCTACACAGCCACATTTTGTTGAACAGGTAAAAAAAGTCATATTAGTTTCTTATGATGAACTTCTGTGGTTTTGTTTTGGTGCAATGGGTATCAGCATCTGCCCAGATGGTCTTTCTGAAGTGTTACTCAGTCCCTGGTACATTGCTGATATGATGATGCCGGCAGAGTAAGTAGCTGAGCATGGCCCGTTTTATTGCCTGTGACTGATACAGCCAAGGTCATGTCTTGTTGGACCCTGAGGATGTCTGCCTTCTAAGTTGAACCACTTTGAATTCCTTTTATATTCTCTTGTTTCTGAAGGATATAATCACAGAATCACTTTGGGTTGGAAGGGACCTTACAGGTCATCTAGTTCAACTCCCTTGAGGGACATCCCCCACTAGACCAGGTTGCTCAGGGCGCCATCCAACCTGGCCTTGAATGTCTCCAGGGATGGGGAATCTGCCACCTCTCTGGGCAACCTGTTCCATAGTTTCACCACCCTCATGGTGAAAAACTTCTTCCTTATGTCTAACCTAAATCTACCCTCCTTCAGTTTAAAACCATTACCCCTCGTCCTGTCACAACAGACTCTGCTAAAAAGCCTGTCCCCATCCTTCTTATAGGCCCCCTTTGGGTATTGAAAGGTGGCAGTGAGATCTCCTCAGAGTCTTCTCTTCCTTAGGCTGAACAACCCCAACTCTCTCAGCCTTTCCTCATAGGACAGGTCACATCACTGTTGGTCTAGTCAGAAGGTTAAAGGATCATTTTTGAGGTCCTGTCATTGGTGGTGCATGACAGCCAACTTGTGTGTGGTGCCCATTGTGGATTATGTAAATGAAATTTATAAAAAACACTTGCATCATGCCAACAGTTGTTATCTTGTTACTTGACCTTTGCTTTCTCTGGGATGAAGCACAAAACCACCTTGTCCTCATCTCACAGTTTTCTAATCAGTGTCCCAGGGCTGAGAAGGCGACACCAAACTGTGCTTGGCACAGCTTGTGTAACTGTGAACTGCCTTGACAGAGTTTTCATTTTATTCACAGGAGACATTTTGGATCAAATCCTGACCAGTAAAAGTGCAGAATGGCAAGTTCTTACTGACTTTTTGCATGAGTCCTGGGTTTTGCCATCAGCTGTAGGTAGGACTTATGCTGCGGAAATAGTGCTCCTCATGACTACCTCAGCCCATAAATGGAAGTCTCCTGCTCGCAAGGTTTGCTTCTCGTTGGGTATAGTGACACTAGGTGAGAATACTGGAAAAGCTGTCTGCGTGGAAACAGCCTCTGGATACTTCAGGCAGAGAAGATGCAAAGCAAAAGGCATTCTCAACAGAAGTTACTGTTACATTGCCAGATGGGATAAGGTAATTTGAGAAGAAAGAGTAAAGATTATTTATCTACCTCAAGGTGCTTTCATTGTGATTTGAATACAAAATGCGTGAAGTCTGAGGTACAGGCATTGGAACTAACAGTGGCTCAGAGCTGTGGTTTTAGGTTTTTTTTAGTTGGTTTTTTTTTTTTTTTGTGCTTACAATCCATCTGAGAAAGGAAGTTGCTGGGTTCCTGAGGGCATCACAGTTCCAGCAGAGTTCGTGAGCTTAGAGTGTAGACTGTACCTTACCTGTTCTATATGCTTCTTTCCCCAATGAAACCCCATTACCTGGATTTGGAACTGCTTGTTAAGATGCAAGATACTTGCATTTCATTTCAGTTTGTGTGTTAGTCATTTTGGTATTTTTTTTAACTGAGGCCTGACACCTTCTTGTTTCAAGTGGCATAATTTCAGACATTTTTTATTCCTGTTTCTGATACAGTTTGGCATAAAAAAGACATACAAAAACAATAGGTTTGTAAGGTTTTAGTGTGATGTTTCATCTGAAGCCCAGTAGCACCGAATTGAATTGGCTTATCACTGATAACTGGGTTTCTCTTTGCACTTTCCTATTTTTAGATGTATTTTTGAAAGACTCTTGCACCTGATGGAGGTGACTAGAGGGGTGATGAACTATATTCTTTTTTTAAATACTACAAACAAAATAAAAAGGGAAGAGGAAAAAGCCCAGATCAACGAAGCTTATGACATGATTTTAGAATGCATAACCTTGGGCAAAAAGGGCCAGTTGTTGGAGTAGTTCTTGAGTAACCTAATTGTTTGATAAGGATCCCTCTCTGTTTAAGTTGTTGTTGGTTGTTGGAAATGTTCCATTTCTAAATTTGTGCCTTACTGCATACCCTGAGGTATGTGTACAACCCACTGTAATTGCACAGTTTATTATTTTATTAATGAGAGCTATGATAATGTGTTGGCTCATGAATTCCCTCCAGTCCAGGTATGGTCTCCTAATTGCTCAGGGTTCTGTGATTCCATCATTTGTTCTGGGGATGGTGGCAGGGAGCAAAAGTGAAGCCTTTACAAGCATGGTTTAAAGAATTCAAGACCTTGCCCTAAAGCCTTTATTTGCAACCAAAGGCTGGAAAGGTAGGATACCTTTTTAACACGCACCTAATGAATAATAATAGAAGCGGCAGAAGTAAATTCTTACTACATAATCCTGAGTACCTGAGACTTTGCCAGCTGGAAGAAGAGGGACGCACACCTAAATTGGCCTTCCTAACCATAACAGAGCACCCCTCAGTACTTCTTTGAACTGGGTCTCTCCTGCCTGCCTCTTTGCCTGAGTGGCTGGAAGACTTGCACTTCGGTTGCTGTAAGGCACACAACAGTGAGCAAGCATCTGGCATGCAACAGCAGCTCCTATTTTTAATGAGCCTCCGGGGTAGCAGGCGTACTTGGGTGCCCATTACCATATTCCGGAAACTTATCCTGTGTGCAGATCCTAGATTTGTAGTACAAGAACAAGGAGCAGCATCAGTGGCGGTGTGGTCTGTGGAGGAGTTGGGGAAAACCAGTTTACAGTGTTTGTAACTCCGGAGACAAAACTTTCCCGTAAAAAGCCATGGCAGAACACCACAACCTCAAACAACTTCCACTTGCTCCTCAGTGCTGCCCATCTTTGCTGGTACGCTGTAAACCTCTGACCCTGGGCTTGCAAGATCCGGGAAGCTCTCTGAGGCCGTCGTGGCAGCCTGGGTCCCACCAGCCTGCAGGACAGGGGGACGGCGAGTTCCTGCCGAGCATGGCGCAGGCTGCCTCCTCACTGTGGTGGCCGCTACGGTTTTCCACAGCTTCTGAAACTGCTCATTGCAGCGCTTGGCTCTTCTGCAAGGGCTTTTCATAGCTGTAGCCCCTGTGGCTTGCTGCAGCATGGTTTTCTGGTGGAACAGATGGTGTATTACGTAGAGTTACTGTATTTTTGTATCACTGGCTTTTATTTATTTATTTATTTCACTATTTGTCTCCCTTTCTTTTTTTAAGTGGACATATAGCATAAGTGCAGAACTTGGAATCCGTATTTGCCTTTGATATATTAATCTTCATATTTGTTTCTGTGCAGTATTTTACACTGAGTAGCGTGTGCTTTCTGAAGTTTTAGTGAACAGATTTGGATAGAAATTAGTTCAAAATACTGTAAGGGAAAAACCCCATGAAAGAAGATCTTTGAAAGGAAAAGTAAATGTCTTCTTAAACAAGCTTTGTACTCGCTGGAGTACGGTTTCGTTTTTAAGTCTGTAGATGTGTTTTCTGTATCTAATCTTTGTTTTCTTAATTGATATCATCTGGTCAATTTGAGTGAAAATGCTATTCCCATAAGAAAAATATTTATTCTAAATATTATTGTTGCCTAGGATCTTGTTGAATTCATGAGATACAGAAGCAGTCATGTTGATTTAATATTTTTAACATTTTTATGGTGTTTTCTCATTGTTTCCATGAAAGCAATTTCAATAAATATTTTAGCAATTGCTTTTGGCTTCTTGAAATTAGGTTACCTGTTGTTGAAAATGCAGGTTTTAAAACATGGATTTCAGATTTGCTTTGTCTTGATTAGACACTTGAAATAAAATATAAATACTTGAGCAAGCCCCAAAATAAGGGCTTGCCTTTTCCCACACTGAGCTTCCACAATGTAATGCATTTTGTCCAAAGATTCTTCGTAAGTTGTGACTTATAAAAGATACTTATAATCACAGGCTTTTGGTTCCACTTAGTCAAATCACATTCATATGTTAACTTCTGTTTTTTTATGTATATATATATAAAATTATATATGCGCACATGAATATATATTCTATATACATGATCACACATACATGAATGTCTATATGTACGTATGTATACACACACCAGACACACATATACACTTTCGCACTATATGTCTACAGATGCTTGCACACACCTGCATTATATGGGATCATCCCATTTGAAATTTAAGGTTTATGTTTTCATGCTAAATCTGATCCGTACCATAATCACGGTAGTGTTTTTTTCTTTGCGATGGTAGTGTTTTTCCAGTATCTTCTGAATGGAAAGCTGTGCAACCTTGTGTCTGGAGACCCTGAGGTGTGTGGGAGGAGAGATGAGTGCTGGTGGTAGAGTCCTCCTGGGGCAGGAGAGCACAGCATGGGGCAGCCGAGTGCAGTAGATGAGAAGACAGATATTGGGGGATACTTCAGGAACTTCTGAGTGCAGCCACTTTACTGGTGCTTGGATGGTGTCCTTCCGTGGTGGACAGTCTCTCATGCTGCATCCCACGTACTGCCGTATTTAGGCTGGGTACCAGGTTCACAGTGAAAATCAAGCCCTCCACTTCTGTTTCCTGCCACATATATTTTGAAGATTAATAATTGCCTGCTATCAAGTGTTTGGTAGCGTAGACTTTGTCGTATTTATTTGCTGTGTTTTCCTCTTAAAAGTGGCACCAGGTATTTTAATTATCTGCTTCTAGGATTGCTTGAGAAAATTCCCTTAGTGGTGAGACAGTTCAACAAAAAAACTCAAGATAATGGCTTTTCCACTTGCACTTCTCAAATGTCCCTTCAAATGGAAGTGAAAAAAATATAAAAAGTCTTGAATGTAGCTTAAATTCATGAGTGATACAATATAGTGGCTCTGTTCTAAATATTACACAGATGGGTTGTAAAGTAGAAGTATAACTGAGTTTGTGGGAATCTGTAAAGGTGTTAAATATTTTGTAGGTAGCCAACATTGTTTAAGAGTTATTTTCCATGTGTATTTGTTCTTACTGCAGTGAAATTCTGTTTTGGAGTGGGACAGCGCATGTTTTCATCAGCATACCAAGAGCACTGGCAGTGAGGTCAGTTCACAGTTTGTATCTGTCCCTTTGCTTTAAGTTTTAATCCTTAAATTAAAAAAAACCCCAAACCCACAACAGATACAGCTCTTTTAAAAATATTAGGGTCATATTTGGATGCAAAGTATACTGCAGAGAGCGTATGGCACTTTCTCACCCAAACCCACGGTAGAGATGGTTTAATACCATTCTTCAACTAACTGAACAGTAAGTTGTAATTACCTGAAGATTAACTCTCAGGACATGGGTGGGTATGTGAGAACACTGCTGTTCCTTGTTATATTATCTGTTCTTTAACAGATGCTGTATTGCAAGAGGCAGCTATATATGTATGAAAAATGCCTATTGTGATACTGTGTGCCAGTGCCAAATGGTTACACAGCCTGGCCGCGTGCTGTGGTTGTGCCATGTGGCAATTGTCTCTGTATGGTCAAAGGTACAAAATGTGGGTGCCTCTCTTTCATTCTTGGATATGGGACTGAAAGTAGTTGACCAAGCTTATTCTAAGTGAGTGTGGTACTTTATGGTCAGATTTCAGAAAACTGAATGTCTCTCTTACGTGTTGTTTAGGATGCTGTACACTGTGGAAGCGTTCTTACAGTTCTTTGAAGGTTCTGCCCCCTTCTTCCTTCTCTCAGGAGAATGTCACTACTTACACCCGTTGCTGTGTATGATATGGGGCAGCTTCTGATCCAGCACCCACATTTTTAAGGATCAGATTCTGACTACTTTACTCAGGCTGAACTAATCCAGACTGTCTTCTTGATTCAATTCAGAGTTAAAATCAGATGTTCTTCCTCACATTGTGTATTGTGTACTGTAAATCATTGCCAACACCAAAGAGTCACTTGGCTGCTTTTTTTTTTATATTGAGTCCTGATGATTGGTGCCAGACTGACAACATTCAGGATTAAGTCTTCAAGCTAGTGTCGGAATAAGAAGCTGTAGAGGTTTCTTCATGCTAATTGGACAGTGAATCTTCAAGATAAGCTGTCTTTGGAAATTTTGCCTCTAAAGGAAAGGGTACAAAACAACCAAACCAGTTCATACCCTTGTAGAAGAATACAGTTTTTAACAGTATATTCAAAATGTTTACTTTATAAATAATTAAAAAATATCATCTTTGACCTTTTAGTAAAATGAGCCGTTTTGGTAAGCCAGTGGCATTTTGTATGTCTCATAAAAGTTAGAATTTATTATGACTCCCACAATACAGACTGGTGGTTCCCTGGTTGCCACTCTAATGCTCTAAATGACTAGGGCTGATGGGCTGGCTTTAGTTCCCAGGGTGACCACAGGGTGGTTAGTGCAAGAAACATGGCAAAAATACTCCTCAGCTAGTATGAGTATTACGAGATGAGCATTCGGAAGAGCATTTTCCAGACCTCTTGTAACCTTTTTCATTGAGGTTCATTGAAGTAAGTGTCTCCATCTGAAAATCGGCTCTATCAGGTCGAGCACTGCTACCCAATCTGTCCCATTCAGTGTACAGAGGAAAAGTCTCATGTCCTGGACACCAAAGGTTGTTGCTGGGACATGCTTGTGGTGGAATGACTGTTTATCTCTGTATTTTGATGTGTTGTTCAGAGACTAATGAAAACAGGTCTAGAATGTGTCTCATGAGTGAGAGGGTACCGTCAGCCTATCCACCCCCTGCCTCAGGTTATCAGCAATAACCAAACCATGTCCTATGTGTGGTTGTTCAGACTGCTCTTTAAAACCTCTAATGCCTGAGACCCTGAAGCCTCCTGGATGGTCTCGTTTGGATTCTTAATGATGAATTGAAAAAGTCTTTCTAGTGTTTAACTTAAGAAGGCAGTAATTGTGGGTAGGACTGCAATCCAGGTTCTCCCTGTGCTTACCAGGTAAGTATACTAATGATTTACGTAGGGTCAGGTGGGCAGCCTGTGATGAGACCATCAGTTACCGAATGCTGAGCTCCCACATGCCACTACACAACTCTTGTGCCTTCACCATTTTCCTTAAGCTGGGCCCTTATCTCCTTCAGAAAGGCAGTTCAAAAGTTGAAAAGTAGCATCTGTATTCGCTTTGTCGAGTTGTCAGCTGTATCTGACAAGGGAATCCTGTGCTTTTACACTCCAGTTTTGCCCCAAATGCATTCACAAAACATGTTTTACTGCATGGGATCCAGAAATCTGTAAGGCTTGATTTCCAGCTGCTTGCAGAATCACAGAATCACAGAATCTAAGGGGTTGGAAGGGACCTCGAAAGATCATCTAGTCCACCCCCCCTGCCAGAGCAGGGTCACCTAGAGTACATCACACGGGAACGCATCCAGGCGGGTTTTGAATGTCTCCAGTGAAGGAGACTCCACAACCTCTCTGGGCAGCCTGTTCCAGTGCTCTGTCACTCTCACAGTGAAAAAGTTTTTCCTGATATTTACGTGGAACCTCCTATGCTCCAGTTTAAAACCATTGCCCCTTGTCCTATCATTAGTCATTACTGACAATAGCTTGGCTCCCTCATCCTGACACTCACCCTTTACATATTTGTAAACATGGATGAGGTCACCCCTCAGCCTCCTTTTCTCCAAGCTAAAGAGACCCAGCTCCCTCAGCCTCTCCTCATAAGGGAGATGTTCCACTCCCTTAATCATCTTAGTGGCTCTAAAGTATGTGGCTCAGTGTATGGGCTCAGAAGTATGGGCTGTGGGGAAAGCTTAGTGCATTTCTGTATCATAGTAATATTCTTACACAAGCTGTATGAGAAAATTAAGAGCAGCATGGCTCCTGAGCAAATATTGTTTCTAGTCACATACGATACTTTGCAGCTGAGCCTGGTAACACGCTGCTTAGCTGTTTTGCTATGCAAGTGCAGAGAACGCTGTTAGCAATAAAGCCACTGCTGGTTTCTCCTCCAAAACCTCCCTCCTCGCGGTGCATTGGAAATGACTGAACTTTGGCCCTCAATCTGCTGACACCCTGAGGGAGTGTAAATGTAATGACGTCTTTGCTTGTTTCAGCTGCACAACAGGAAACACTCATGGCCTCCCCTTCTTCCTGCTCTGAGAAAGTGCTGCCTTTTTTTATTTTTTATTTAATTTTTTTTTTCCCTCCCTTCCCCTGCAGTGGAGCTGGCTGAGACCTAGTTTCAGGTCTGAGCTCGGCAGCCAGCCGATGCTTGCACAGAGCCTCCACTGCTGCTGCCTCCCTATTGCTTTGCTGTGGTGGTGATGATGCCAGAAATACCAGCCTTTTAATTTATTTTTTTTTTTCCCCTGGAGAAGTGACCGAGAAGAGAACACAATTATGTGGCCATGGCTTGCTCCACAGAGCATGTCACTGGATACCGCTCAGCTGCAAAGAGCAGGATGGTCAGGTGATGACTTGCCTTGGGGAGACCATGTCACTTGCATAATGCAGAGGACACACTGTTAGGTGGACATTGAGGGATCCTGGAACATGGTCCTAGTAGTGCTGAATAATGCTGAATATACAGGGCCTGAACAGATTTCTTTGCCTCGCTGGAGTATGGAGGCTTGCTTCTTGCAGAGCATTGACAGGAAATTTAACCCTCTCTGACTGCTGCTTTTACACTTCGTAACCGAAACAGGGGTATGAGTAAGAATGGTTATTGAGAAACATGAGCATTTTGCAGGTAACTCGGGAAGGAGGATTTTGTCTCATCAAAGACAGCCAAAACATTAAAGCAATACAGCGTTCTTGCAAGTGAAATTAATTGGTTCAATATTCAGCTGTTATTCTCTGATGCTTGGGGGGTGGGTCACTCTTCTAAAAAGTAAAATGCATATGCACAAGGGAGTTTGCATATTGTGGTGTGGGAAGAGGCACTGAGAAGTCTGGAGTACAGTAAGCTGAATTTGAAAGATTTAATTAACTTTGAATGTAAACAGTGCTGGTTCAGTTGCTTATTCATTTGTTTAATGTTGCAGAGGCATATTATTTGAGGAGCAGCTTTCGTCTGGGTTCTGTAATAAGCAAGTCCTGAATTTACTTCATTAGTCTATCACACTGCCTAGCTAAATAACTGCTGTTTTTAACGAGCTGGAGTTAGGTAACATGAATCATGTGTGGCAAGATGCTTACGAGCAGGGAAAAGCAAGATAGACAAAGAAATAATAGCACTCAACCTTTAGCAGAATAGCATATGACTGGGTTCTGAAATTAAATACTCGGTGTTGTTAGTCGTAGCCGTACAGACAAGGTCCAGCTATTCCTTATGAGGAAGTGTCTTGAAACAAAGTCTTAGGATGGGAATGTTTAACAGACAGAAGAGTGAATTTGCTCAGGCATGTGCAGTCCTTGGAGGGTTTTGTATATGTGCATGCCAACTTTTCACCCCTCTTTACCTCCCTCCACCCCCTCAGCTGTTGTTTTTCCTCTGGAAAAGCAGTGCAGAATAATAAATGGGAAAAGTCTCTTAAATAGGACTGATTTAACATGTAAAATAAAATAACTTGATGAGCTGTGATTACCCCTATAAAGTTTTGTATAAATCTCTTTTCTTCTTTTAAATATACCTCTGCAGGGTCATTAGGCGAGTATACACTGCAACAGTCTTCCGTCTCAAGAGACTTTACAACCAGTTTATGGAAAAGGGGAAGCAAGTAGTTATATGAATGCATTAGAATAAAAGCAATTGATTTTGAGTTAAGTCTTCCTTTAATAATATTTCCTTGACAATTTTCTCTGCTGTTACTCAGTTTTGATCTTTGAAGTTGTGCTGAGTTCTTAAGCCTGGGATTACCTTTTTGCTTTGGTGGAAAGAATACAGATATTAAATAATAGTATTAGGAAATAAAGGCATGAGACTAACAGGTCTTCAGGAGAGGAGTGGAAATAATGACTTTTTTAGGAAAGGAATGGTTTAGTGCTTCTGAATTCCCCTTCGAACTGTCCTGCTCCCTCTCATTTTGACCAAATAATTCTGTTTTTCCTTCCTTTCATCTTTAGGTGAAATAGCTGTAAAATGTGCTGTAGGGTTATTAACTACTGTGTTTTGAGGTTTTATTAGCAACAAATATTTAAAAATGAGTGCTGATATTTGTGGTCTTCTCTTACATACCACTATACGTGCATATACACACACTGGCTGACGATGCGTTAGTACAGACAGCAGTTGAGATGTTATAATGAGAAGCAGTTGCATCTGTAAACTGCTTCTGTAGCTCGCACCATTGCTGATAATCTCAGCACAGAGCAGAGGAGATGAACAAGCACAGACGGAAACATGTATTTTCTCACGCAGGAGGCCATTCAGGTCATGGCCAAGGGATGTCGGAAAGGCACTATAAGGAAGTGGGCTGTGTGCTCTCATATGTCCTTATTTTCCAAACAAATGCAGGATTTCTCTTGGTCTGTCACTGCAACAACCTTCAGAAGGAACTTGCTTTTTCTGAAAACTTAAATTTCAGTCTTCAGGAGGTTTTTATTTATCGTACTGAATTAACTTAGTATAGCCACGTGTTATTGTTACAGCGGCAGAAGCTTAGAATCTAGGCAGTGACATATAAGGACACCAAAATCTTGTAGGTGGAGAAAGACCTTTTCCTGAATCTGCACGATTATAACCGAATATAGAGTTCATCAAATGCTTTCTATTTGTATCAACTCCAATGTTCTTTACTTTTGACTGTGCAGTGGTTGTTGGCTGGCTGACAGGAATGTCCTTTCTGCAGCTCCATGATTTTCTTAATACAAATTAATATTATGTGGGGGCGTAATATTAAATTATCGCAATTTTTGTCCACGTTATCAATAGTATCATGGTTGCAATTTTCCGATGTGGTTAATTAGGAGCGTTTGAGTGTCCTTTACTTTAATTTCCCTTACTCTTTTGGATGAGAAGTCCTTGTGGTTTTGTCAAGAGCTGAGATTTGCAAGGCCGGGGGGGTAGGAGGGAGCACTGTGGGGCCCATGGGAGCTTTCACCTTGCATTTCAGCAGAGTTTGTGGGATGAGCAGAGCTGCAAAGGGCGTTGTTGTGGCTGCCTGCTGCCTTACGTTGTCTGGTGAAAGCCTGTGCCTGCAAGCCTTCATGAGGGACTAACAGAGGTGGTCTGAGGGCTGAGCCCACCCCACTGGGGTGTGAGCCGTGGTTGTGTGGGCACCAGCCGGAGCCATGGCAGATGGGCACTGCTGGGCTTGGCACTTAGGAGGAGTGAGTGTTGTTCACCGTCTGCAGCGAGAGGTGTGGGCTGGCCTTAATTTCTGGTGGAATTTCTGTTGAAATCAGTGTGGTCTGAGTGAGCTGGGTAGGACGAGTGTGTGGCTGCCAGGTGGAAGAAATGAAGTGCTGCAAGTGGCACTGGTGCATGGGCAGGGAGAGGATATCTCTGTGCAGGCAGGGGCTTGCTCAGGTGTAAACTCTCACATCCTGAGGTCCTCGAGTAGATCTTCAAAGGTTCATAGTCCTGGTCATAAGGCTCTGCAGTTATTCTATTTTCCTTGCTTTTGTTAAAAGCCTGCATAGCTTGTCTGTTGAAAGCCTTAAGTGTCTTCAGGTTATCAGGTTGTTCCTGTATTGCTGCAAAACTTGAAATAATTACCAACTCAGTTTCACCATTTTTGCCAGTTAAAAAAAGGTGAAATTTAATTTACACTAATTATTTAACTCCATGAGAGGCTCGGCACGAAAGTGACTAGGTGCAAATTAAGATTAAATAAGTAAAGGAAAAAAATAACACTGTGAGTTATATTTTTAATATTTAGTATTTTATTGGTATTTCATTACCAGTCCATCTGTGAGAAGACTTCTCTTAGCAGACTGAAGCATTTTTTCAGGAAAAAACCCCACAAATGTACAGTTAGACTGATAAAAACAAAGTTTTAGTCTGAATAAAGACTGAAGAGTTTTAATAAAATCTTCTCATTATTGCAGGCTACTTCCTCTTAGCTCTGGTTACACTATGTGCCTTGGCATGATCTCTGGAGCCGTACAACAGTCACACGTTCTCCAGGTTGCATTTCTGAAGCACATACATTTTGTCACCTTCCCAAAGCTATTGTGCATGTGTGCAATTGACCCCTAGGAAATACCAAACTTTGTACAACACGTAACCGGAGCAGGTACGTGGTCTCAGCTCCTTGTCACAGGAACGGATTTTAGGGTGGATTTCACTGGAGAGTGTTTGCTTGGTTCCTGTAGTCATGCTTGCTGCAGTCCTGATAGCCCACAGCCCGTCCCACATAAATGTGCCACTGCTTTGGGAGAGGCAGATTACAAGTCATGGTGGCTTCCTTGTTTGTGGGGATAAGAAGCAGAGGCTTTTGTACAGTCGTAGACAAAGATTCACCGTGGGAGTGAGCTGAATGTGCCATCACTCTTGCCAGGGTGAGTTCAACACTGCAGTGGTGTTTCCATGGTACGTGTTTCTTTGGAAGCACCAAAACAACACATTTCTGTCTTTTAGAGAACTGGTTTCACTGACCAAAAGTAGGTGTGCTGTCTTTCTTTACCTCGGCTGACCCTGGCTTTGACCCTTCCCAAACTTTGGGGATGTTTGTAGTGAGACTTCCCTTTGTGAATGGGATTTGTTTTTCTAAGTGCGGCATGAGAGATTTGGTTTATCTGCATGGAGCATGCTTGCTTGGCAAGTTGCTTTCTACAATGCAGCGCTTGTAGATTAAAATGCTTTCTGTTGTGGCTGTGCCAGTTCAGTTCTTTCTGCAGCAAGTCAGTTTTGCTGGCGTGTTGCAGTAAGGTGCCTGGTTGCATTAGTGAGAAAGGAAATTTTTCATTTCCACTGATGTGTCATTCTTACAGATTCAAAATGATAATAACAAGTTTTTTTAAAACCATTTTTAAAAGATACTCTGAAAACTAGAATAACACTCCCTGCTTCAATGTATAATTTATTTCACCTGTAAAACTGCTTTTAATTCATGCATTTGTGCTTGGAATTTGTGCTTTGCATCAAACCCAGAAATGATAGTGTCATATGCATGGAATATACCTTTTAGTTTATGGTGACATGTTTTACTGTCTGTGATGTGTGATCACACAAGCTCAACAGTGCACAGCTGACTTGACGTGTTTACTGTAATTCTCTACCTAAGGAAATACGGTCTAGTGACGAGCAGGCTAGGTGACGACTTAATACCCATGGGTTCAATTCCTGGTTCTGCTACACAGTTCATGAGTTTGGGGTAAGATTCATAACACCTTACACTGATTTTCATGTGAATTATATTCATAAATATGAGTTAGGCACAAAAATACCATCATAGTGCAGTATTCTCTTATGTCAGTCTCACTTCCCTATCTTACAGAGATGTCCTGTAGACAGATGCTGCATTCTGTTATTGATCCATAGGAGGCCAGTAGGAGTTTTACACTAAAACTGGCTCTGGGGTTTGAACCTTAATTTTTTTGTTTGTGTGTCTGTTTATAAATGACCATTCTCAGAGTGATCGTTAGTTGCACCCTTGCTACTTATGTTATTAAAGACCATACATGTCATTGCAGAAGTCAGATTGCATGCTGCTTTGGAGTCCAGTTCTGTCTCCTTTACTTAGGAGTGAAAACAGCCTGACTAAGGTACAGTCAGCAGCTACAGCATTAGAGGAGGGCAGCATACATAGAACTGTATTCAGATGTTAAACGCTGTGTTTATAAGAAGAAAGTCTTAAACTGGCAGATAGGAGGAAAAAACCCACAAAAAATTAATTAAAGTAATTAAACTTATGCTCTCAATACTGCTTGCTTGTTTTCCTCTGTGTTGTCAGTGATGCTTCTGGCATAATCGGGAGGACGTCCTGCCTGTTTGCAGTCCCTTCTGCTTGACTTGTCCTCTGCCCTGCAACGCTTGTTGCTTGGATGTCTCCTACATGCAGCTACGCCCATCTTGACCAGTTTGGTGAGCGCATTGCTTAGCAAATGCAGAAAATGCTGTGGCAGGTGGAAAACATAATGTGCAGACTCAGTGAAAAAAGAAGCCCATAAACACCTGCCTGATGTATCTGGTGCTTGCTTAGCAAAACCCCTAAGTGAAACTTTAAGTTTGGGCAGATTCCTAAGCTGTAGTGAAATCACTGGGTTGTACACATGCTCCTGAAGTTGAGTATGTGCCTATATACTTTGTGAATAGAAATGTCTTATTGAGCTGGAGCCAGCGTGGGGAATTTTGGGACTCCTGCTGTTCTGCTTACAGTATTTTGGAGGAGAGTTTAAGGCTGTAGAATGACTCCAACTGGATCCACAGAACAATCTGCTCCTGTTCCTATGAACTCCAAATTATTTTCCTTCTCACATACAAAGTTGTACCAAGATCTGCATTTAAAATGCCATCTGTTGTCCATCTTATATCAATAGGAAGAAAAACTTTAGACTTCTAAAATATTCTGGTTATGTGTTCCATCCTGCTGTCATCTGTCTTTCAACTACAAGCCATTTCTTGTAGTTGCACTTACTTCTAGCTGCTTAAATCTTTTCCCTCCCACCCACAAATGAAACTCTGAGTTGCACAGACTGCAGAAGTGGAAGCAGCATGCTACAAACTGGTAGTAGAAAAAAATGACCGCTTTCAAAATAAGATGCTTTTGATGCATAAAATAAATAATTTTTTTTTGTTATCAAATGTGAAAATAAGTAATAAATTACTTTAAAAGTTGTTTCATCATATTTTTCATTACACACATGGTATATTTGAAGTATCACTGATGTCTGTATGTGTTTTAATATAATTTGTGACACAAGTATGTGCTGTATAACAAAACACAGCAGTTTTTAATATTTTTTAAAAATTTTTACAGAAAAATAAGATTATAATTCCAGTGCTGCTGATTATAATTCACTTGCTGCTGATCCCACTTTTCTGTGTTGCAGGAGCACAAACATATTTCTTGGCAGATACACTACTTTTCCACAGGGCAGCAGTGAAGTTCATCTGTTTTGTTTATTTTAGTTTTGTTGTTACATTTTGGTAAAAGAACCAGTTGTGACAGAATCGAGAGACAATACCGTTTCAGGCTAGCAAGGTTTTCTTTGCAACTGTAATAAATGTAATGACCAATGATAGGACAAGGGGCAATGGTTGCAAACTGGAGCATAGGAGGTTCCGTGTGAATATAAGGAGAAACTTTTTCACTGTGAGAGTGACAGAGCACTGGAACAGGCTGCCCAGAGAGGTTGTGGAGTCTCCTTCACTGGAGACATTCAAAACCCGCCTGGATGCGTTCCTGTGTGATGTACTCTAGGTGACCCTGCTCTGGCAGGGGGTTGGACTAGATGATCCTTTGAGGTCCCTTCCACCCCCTTAGATTCTGTGATTCTGTGAAATACTGAGGGGTGTGTGTGTGTATTTACATATGTAACAGCTTGGTGGCTTTTCTTGCACCATTTTCAGAGCAGGAGCTTCTCGTGGAGGGCTTCGGGGTTTTTCAAATACTTCACTGTGTCCTCCCTGGAGAACTCCATGGGAGGCACTCAGGCGATGGGAGCTGCGTAGCCTTTTCCCAGTGAGACAACAGATCACAAACTGTCCATCTCATGATGGCTGGATCACTAGGCCATAGACTTCTGCTCATGAGAAATTCAGTGCTCACACCTGTCTCTTATTCCTTGTCAGTCTCCTGTAAGGATTTGTGCTCAATATTAGAGCAGTATCTGTGTTTGGAGGTGACCAGTCTTGTTCGGTTGTTCCCCAGTATGAAGAACACAAAAGCCTTCACTGCATGTGGTTAATTACCTGCTAAACAGCTCATCTGACCAGAACTTCTGTTTCCAATACCTAAACCCTTGACTCTATCCCAGCCTCTCTTCAGTGATTTAGTATTTCCAAGGATTCAGTTGAAGGGTACCTTTCTTGAAACCTTGCCCTTGGGAACTGAAGGTCCCTGATGGAGCGTTTGGCAGGAGCAGTTCTCTAACAGATTAGTGTGTGACCCAAGAGAATCCCACCCGTGTCTGTTCACAGATTCCCAGTTTTACAGAGGTCTCTCTCTGGGATTAGGTAATGGAGGTGAATTACACTGAAGAAAGTCCTGATGTGGAAGGCTTATCCCGATATAGAAGGATATTGATGACAAGATTTGGGCTAGGGATAATCCCACAGAGAGTGACTGACAAATTTCAGACTTCAATGAGGGAATAACTAGCTCCTGAATTTAAATGCTTGGGTCGAAGGGCAACACTGGTTTCCTCTGGTTGTTAGGACATTACATAAAAATAGTTCAATATTGGGCAAGCAGTTTGTAAGACCTCTGTTGTGATGCTGCTGGAATATGGGCAGAAGGTAACAGGATAAAGCATTGGTGGAAATGGTGAATAAAAAAGACATAAGGCAGACTCCTGAAAGGAAGATATAATTAATACAGCCATGGAGTTCTGGTACAGTAGTATGTTGTCTAAAATATTTACATGATACTTTCAAAGAAGGCTGGAGGTGTCACGGACCTTTCTGCTACTGGATTTCAGCCCTGAACATTTGTGGGTAGCAAACTGTAAAGCAATGAACATTTTCACAACTCTTTCTGGGTGATGTATATTTCTATAAAATCAGCTCTATGTGGTATTTATTAATTTTTCACCTAAAATGTAAATGCTCTAAGGTTTGGAGGTATGCACAGGTTACTGTTTTTAAACGTACGATGAGTACGGTGTATAGACTGTGCAGGGAACAAACTGATGTCTCCAGTAGTGGATT
This sequence comes from Aegotheles bennettii, assembly GCA_013398125.1. Taxonomy (NCBI): domain Eukaryota; kingdom Metazoa; phylum Chordata; class Aves; order Caprimulgiformes; family Aegothelidae; genus Aegotheles; species Aegotheles bennettii. The sequence continues at coordinate 394,109 of VZRW01011380.1, read as the reverse complement.
TTTGTGGCAATAATATGAGACTGCTTGGGAGCACCCATTGTGGAGGGACACAGAAGCAGGTGGGAGGCCACGGGGAGGGCTGGGCAGTCGGTCTGCAGCAGCTGCATGCTGAGCAGCAAAGCTCAGCTCCAGAGGCAGGTCTAGCGAGGATATCGCCTGGTTGGTGCTTTCATACTTCTAGATTTATAGCACTGACATTCAAATTGAGGTCAAAGATGGAAGAGTGGTGGAACAGAAAGTCAGCGAGGTGTCCCTGTGAGGCAGTAGTGCGTGTGTGTATTTGCAAACCTTCCCACTCCCTTGATTTTATGCTCCTTCAGTGCTGCACCCACCAGATGCACTAGAAAACACCTCCAACTTTTTGGTGTGTAGAAGAAATCATGAATCCAAGCTTAATATAAGTGCCTGTCTTTTGGATGCAGTCCCTGGCTGTGTTTGGACTGCAGTTGTAAGGGGCGGCAAAGGGCGGGTGGTTTAGCTGATGGCCAGGTCGTGCTGACTCGGTCACATCAGTGCTGCTATGGCAGGCAGCCCTCCAGACAGCAGGCTTGTCTCATGAGGAGGCACTTGGAGTGTTCCAAAGCTGCCCAGAAGGCAAGCTATTGAGCAGCGTGCTGCAGTGCTCAAACTTGCTTCCTTTCCCACTTTTATTGAGCCACATGGGTGCACCTGTGCAAACTTCAGCTTTCAATGCAGTTTTCCATCTCCTTACATCTATTTTATCTGCAGATTCTGTGCTGTCTTATGAGTCAACATGGAAGATTTTTCCTTTAATGTGGACACTGATCATCTCTTGTCTCTTTCAGCACACATTGGAATTGGAAGAAGCTTCTGGCAACTGAGTAATTTTGAGATTGCTGACTCTTTGTTAAATGTCTTTAGAGAAATTATTAGGGGAAGAGAGACAGACACAGGCATGACATTACACAGTGTGTGATTGCAGGGTTTTTTATGTAGGAAACAAGACTACAAAAGAGATCTTGGAAAGAGGGTGGAATTGATTGATTTGAGAATACTTTCTGGATAGGAAGCTGTGTGAAAATTGTGAAATGTTGGAATTGGGTGGTATAAGTGATTTTTTTATTATGGTGTCTATTATTTTCCCTGTGGTCTAAAGGCTTCTATGAAGATGGGGGCTTTCCTTTCTTTACATCTTTAGACACACTGAATTTATAATGTAGGTAGCTGATAGATGAAGGTGAAGAGAGGGAAGAAATATTACCATGGGGATCAAAGGCAGAGGCAGATTGTGAGATGCCCTCCGTGTCAGATACAAAATCCGTGGCAGCTGAGAGCTCAGTCTGTTTCTCAAGCCCTATGAGCTGGTATCACTCCCAGTACCACGCATTGCTTGGCAGCACGGAGGTCAAACTTGCGATACTGTGTGAGCCTGTAGCTCCATGTCAAACCTTCAACAAACCTTTCTCCAGTGAAGCTTTTGACATCTTTGAAGTTCATTACACGTATCTTTGTGTTGTGATTCAGACCTGAATTTGTTTTATTCTGAAGTTTAAAGGTCCCATCTGACATAAAGCACATTGATTTTGGGGAAGATTTATGGAATAATGTCATATGCTGCTATTCTAAAAAATGTTACTGCCTTGCAAGAGTGAAATTCTTGTTTCTTTGTCTAGTAACATATTCAGAGCACTTGAAAGGAAGTTTTGGAATAAGGAGATTTCTGCCCTGGGGGAGTAGTATCCTGTGCTTTCGTTAGGTCATGTCAGGCCATTGTTTTGCTTTTCTTATCATAAAGATCTTGTGTCTTTATTCGTGCTCAGCTGTGGACTTGAGTTTCCTGAAAGAGAGTGAAATAATTAAGAACTGATACTACAAAATCATATCTTCTCTGTTTGTAGCTGCATTTGTTTAGTTGAAGGTAGTTCTTATCTGTAGTTATGTAGTAATAGGTGGTATAGATACATACCAGTAGTAAGTAGTATCTTATATCTGTGGTTCTCAGTATAGCTGAAAAGAAATACAATTATTCTCTATCAGTATGAGAAAACATAGACTGAGAGATTAAAGGTCACCCATCAAATGTCTAGTAAAACTGGGGTCTCTTGTTCCCTGCTAGTTTTTCACCCCTGACTGTGAGCTGATGTTTTCAGTGGCTTTGTCTCTGCTAGCGGATTACACAGTGGCAGGGTCTGGGAAAGGGCATGTTTAATATATTGCTCTAGATGCAGCCGCTGGGGAGGATGGTTAGGTACACGGGGTGGTTCATCAGAAGAAGCTGTCATTAAAGTAGGGTGATTAATGTGGTGCCAGAGAAGGGCATGCGGTGTGTTGTGCTTGCTCTTAAAATCTGTGAACTGCTACACAAGGTCACACAGCCTAAATACAGTCCTGGTGGGAGGAGTTGGGGGAGGAAGAAGTGCACTGCCAGCCTAAATTGAGAGCTTATATTGCTATGCAGTTGTGTCATGTGATGGAGGAACACCTCTCTAATGACTTGTTAATGGCATGGACAAAGCCTCTCTGTCTTTCCTGGTAAATCTGGCTTGGTTCTGGTGTGACAGAGCTGAGACATTAGTATAAAGTAGTGTGAGCAAAAGCTTTCCTGGTCTTCACCTGGGATTCATGCACCTGCTTTGCCAATAAGCAGAATTTCTAGCACTGACAGTGCCTTTCTTCATAACTAAATTCGATATTAAGTACAAGGAGGCATGAGAAGACGAGGCTCATTGAGTCTCATATGCATAGGACTCTTGCTTTGAAATGTGTTACTCCATTTCCTACAGGTCTTCCTCAGGGAAACACTTAATTTGGGTTTCCTATGCATTTTACCATCAATTCTTCATTTGTCTCTATCCACCTCCAAGTTATGACCGTAGTTTCTGTCTCCTTTATTCTCTATCAACCACTGCCACTCTGCTTGCAGGCTGCACTGTGACACATAGGTTTCATGCCATGCAAAGAAGTCGGCAGAAGTCTTGGTAGATGCTGGGAGGATAGCAGGGGTGCCGTGGGTGACCCTATAAAATGGACAATAGGTGGGCAGCAGCCAGCAAATCTGGCATCCCACCAGGTTAGCACAGAAACTGCCTCCCGCACAGACGTTGTTTTCCCAAGTAAGGACCAACAGACTCTCACACAAAAATATATAAATTGCACCTAGGGTATTGCAGTCTTTCCAGGGGACAGCTCTGACTGAGAACCTGGAGAAAAAACTCCTGGCAGATGTTATGCTGAGGCTCTCTTCTTCACATAAGTGGCAGCATCAAAAAGAGATGATGCTGCACATATGAATAAATGCGCAGAATCTGAAACTCACACTTCTGGCTCATCTACCACATACCATGCTTTTATGGTGCAAGATGAAACGTCCAGCACCAACTTTGAGCTGCCCTCAGCACATGCACCATTACCTTCTGTCTCAGTGCATGGCCATAATCTCATCCTGAAAAGTAGATTTTACCTTCCACTTCTGGAGACAGTTTGTCAGAGCAACATGGTACTGCAAACTTATCCTGCTTAATGTCAGCTAATTAAATTCATTTTTGAATGAATTAGTACTAAGCCAATTTAATTCTGTCTCTCAGAGCTTGCAGAGACAGTTGTGACTCTCAGATGGGTTTCTGTCTCTGATTAGGGATCAAATCTCTGTGCTTTTTTACACTGACTCTCCATCAGTCTTCTTCTGCGTGTCTGTCACCTGAACTTGTGATGCTAGGGAATGGGGTGTTTTTTCTTATGCTTTCATAGCTTCAGCATATATTGTTGCATTTGATGACACACTCTGTTTAGTAACTCTGTTCTTTGAAATCAAAGTTTCATTACTGCTGCTGGAATAGAAATAGATATTATTGTGAAATACTCTTGGTGTTAGATACTGATTTTGGAGGTGTTTTTTCAAAAGTGTTGCTGTTTGGAGGGATGGGTATTGGAGTGACTTTCTAACGGAGCTCATATACCAGCCTCTGGATGGTCATCCACATCGCAGTCCAAGTGCAACAGCCTACAGTAGTGTTTGCTGTCTGACACTCTCAATATATTTTGTGATCACTAGCATTCATCAAAATGAGGGGTAGAATTAAAAAAAAAAGTCAAAAAAAGAGAAAGGTCAAAGCAAACCATAATGTGGAAAAGGACAATACATTTGATTAAGTAAGTATTGCTGGTGGAGTATATCATGTCAGAGACAATCTGATGAGTATTTGAGTGTTTTTTGATTTTAAATGCCCTCTGTGCAGGTTACCAAAGAAAGTCAAAGAAAAGATAACTGTTTGGGAATTTTCATGCATTCTTTTTCGTACAGCTCTGACACATCCCTCACTCCTTTCGTGCAGCTTTGTGCTGGGAAGTGCCTCTGATCTGCTGTTTCTAAATCCCCTCATGCTGTTGGGCAGCAGATCGGTGTGCAGCACAGTGAACCTTCCTGCTGCAGTTTACCCCCTGTTTGCAGCTGTGTTTTCTTTCTCTCATTCCCTTCTCGCTTCCCCTCCCATTTGTTGATGCGGCTTATTTGTGTTTGGACATTGCAAGTGCAGAATTGAGTTGCTGTTACCAGCAATGTAATTTCTGGTTACTGAGGAACTGTTGCTCTTGTTCCTTCCAGGGTGTAGCTGGAGTGTGTAGGGAGACATGGTTTGAGAAAAAGCTTGTATCATCATTGTGGACCATGCTTGTTCTGTACGGAGAAGAGGGTTTTCAGTCTGCATGGATGTTAGTTTGACATAGTTTACAGCCAGTTGATTAATCCATCCTTTTTTTGTGTTACATAGTAAAGTATACAAGTGCTGTCATGTCTGTGATGTAGCTTCTGATGTCAGAGAGAACTAAATACCAGCTTTCTCAATCTTTATTGAAACAATGCTGAATGTTCCTTAAAAATTCTAGGTGTACTTTGTAAGTTAAAACTGTCCGCCAAGTCCAGATAATGCTTTCTTATTCTCTTGTACCTGTCTGCATCTAGGAGTGCAGATACCTGGACATCTTTTGGAATTTTTGAAAAAGAGGGACTAGTGAGCCCTCTGCATGTGCTTTCTGGCAGAACTCCCTAGGCAGACGAGTGATTTTCACACATTTGTGCTGTTTGTTAGGTCAAAAGTGCTGCCAGTTTTGTGGTGCTTCAGTCACACTTTGAGTGCCCGCAGCCAGGTGGTTCGGTGTGCGCTGGTTCCCTGACCCGTCTGGTGATGCAGCCCTGCCAGCCGACCTTTGCTCAGCCCTCCTGATGTCAGCCAACGTCTGTGCTTACTTAATGGTAGCCCCCAGCTGGATTCACATACATCAGACCTCCACGAGTTTCCTGGTGAGCCATCTGTTGGCTGAGCAGTCAGAGGTGGAGCTGGTGGAGCTGTCAGAGTGAGTCCTGAGGAGGGCCACAAAGATGATGAGAGGGCTGGAGCACCTCCTATGAAGACAGGCTGAGAGAGTTGGGGTTGTTCAGCCTGCAGTAGAGGAGGCTCTGAGGAGACCTCATAGCAGCCTTCCAGTACCTGAAGGGGCCTACAAGGAAGCTGGGCTTACAAGGGCATGTAGTGACAGGACAAGGGGAAACAGTTTCAAACTGAAAGAGGATACATTTAGAATACTAGGAAGAAGTTCTTTACTGTGAGGATGGTGAGACACTGGCACAGGTTGCCCAGAGAAGCTGTGTCTGCCCCCTCCCTGTCAGTGTTCAAGGCCAGGTTGGATGGGGCTTTCAGCAACCTGGTCTGGTGGGAGGTGTCCCTGCCTATGGCAGGGCGATTGGGACTAGGTGATCTTCAAGGTCGCTTCCAACCCAAACTATTCTGTGATTCTATGATTCTAGGTGGCTGTGAGTGAAAGGGAAGGAGCCACTGCTGGGGTTACAGCGTGGAGGTGGGTGAATGAGCGAGATGGTGCCTCAACCCTGGTGCCCTTCCTCTGGCCAGCATGTTGCACTGGGCAGTGCAGGAACCCTTGGTGGCCCCTGCACAGAACTAGAGGAGCTGCTGGCCTCCTGGGAGGGACAGGACTCTTTATGGAGGGGGAGTGCTGCTGAAACCCCAGCGGTGGGGCATGGCAGAGCACTGTGCCTTCTGCCTGCCGGGGCTGCCTCTGCAAGCTGTCAGCAGCCGCTGCTCCACTGACTTGCTCATAACCTCTGGATCCCATGCTGCGGCTCAGCAACTCACCTCAGTGTCTGGCACTTAGTATGCATATACTGAAATATGTATGTCCACTGCTCTGTGCCAATTCTGTTTGTTATCTTGGATTTATGCTGTTTCAGAGCAGGCAAACATTAGATATTACATATTAGCATCATACCTGTGGGAAGTGCACCATTTACCAATAATTTGTCTTGTTTTGGACCATGTAGTATGTTCTTCGTAACTAAATCTTTACATGGTTTTACGCTTGTTGTTGAAGACTAAATACAGAGTGTAGAACTTGCTTAGGTGGCAGCAAATAAGGCATACATGGTGTTAGTGAACTGAGTGATGTGTGGCTGTCCAGTGAAATGCAATAACGACAAGAGCCAAACCACTTTGGCGATACGAAGAGTCAAAGAAACATTAGAGTAATTTAAAAAATACAAAATGTGGCTAAAATCTGAAAACATAATTTCTTTAAAATTCTTTATTGGTTACCAGGCTTCCCTCCTGAAAACCTTTTATCCTCAGATGAGATGCAGCTTGTAGAGCGGGAGGAGGAACAGCTTCTGTTTTGGAAGGCTTGATTTAAAAAGATACGACCCTAGCTTTATCTCTGATGTGATTTCTCATCGCTGTGGGTGTGTCTGCACCTGTGTGTGTCTGGGTATATTTCTTAGTATCCTGTAAGTCATATTATTCACATTTTCAAAATAAAGAGAACCCAATTAATCTGCCTTTTATATCAATAACTGTGTTTTATAGCTTTATCCATATCCTCATGGTATGGATAAGTCAGGATGAGTCAATACAATTAACCAGAATTTCTTAATTCTTGTTTCAAACACTTATTTATGGGGATCCACTGTCCAAGAAAGTTTTCTTTATTTAATGCTGTAGACTTTTATGTTGCCCAAACCTCTATTTGTTTCAGTGAATTGTGATTTTACCTTTAGTGTTAGTAAGAAAAGACCTTTTCTGCTCTTAAATTGGAACATTTATTTGTTTCCTGCCATGTGTTTTGTCATTGGAGACAATGCTGCTAGTACAAGCTCCTTTTCCATGTCTGCATTGATTACTTACAATATGTATCAAAACATTTAAAACCAGACTCACCTATCAAGTGATTTGAAATGATCAAATGATTACAAATAAGGTCATTGTAGTCAGCAATACGAAAGAAATGCTTTCTTTAGATGCCTTGATCTCAAGAGAATAGTTCATGAAGGAGCTCCAAAGTTGTGCCTTCTAAACCAGCTATTTTCAATGTTAAAAGGAAAAAAGAAAGGTAGAATCAAACTGAGAATGCACTGGTTGAAGGAATTATGTGCTTGTCAAGGGACTGACAAATGGGAAAACTGAGATTTGTATCTGTCCGCCAGACAGTGACAGCTTCTGCATTAACATTGAAAGCTAGTTTTCATTGCTGTGATAGCATGCCTGAAGTCTGATCTGGAGCAGTAGGCCAAAGCAGTTTGGCTACAGCAGGACACTTTTGCTTGCCATTTTGAACAGCAAATTTTTTTCTGTATGTCTGGGAAGGGCACACACTCTGTTAATGTAGAAGAGGAATATGTGAAAACACAAAAATGTATTAGCAAAGCTTGATGTAAACCTCTGAATATGGTGAACTTACTATCTGGATTTGTTATCATTTCAGGTGGGACCCTCTTCTGAGATGTGATCTACAGCGAACTACTTTGAATCGTACGATGACAATGTTATCACTGCCACATCTCTGGGAACCAGTTATTCATAAGTATACGGTATGTGAACGCCTGCATCTTACATTAACCATTGCTTGTTGGAACATCGTGGTAACAATAACACGAAGGTGCTAAAAGTCATTGAAGTAAATGTTAAGCCACATGTACAATCAGTTACACGCAGCCGTTCCAGCAGATGTTTATCTGCTAGGCCTGGTCTGTATGCAGAATAGAGAACTGTTTTAACTTGAAAATGTATTTATTTACAGATACTGGTAGAAACGTTCTACCAGTGTTTCCTTTGGATGAAATGCAGTGGTGATATGTAGATCTACAAACTATTTCTCTCTTTGTCAAGCAGGAGCAGGTGGTAGCAGTAGCATGAAGGGTTCTGTACTTTAACTGTATTGTTGCACCTAAAGCAGTGCTATTTTTGCATTTCGGAAGGGTTTTTAGTTGCTTGTCTTTATTCCATTTTCAATTTCTGGCCAATCTAAATTAGATTAATTTCACGCACCAGTGAATCCCTAAGGAAGTGTAAATTAACTCCATTTTACCAAACTCAGCCAGATGATGGCAGTTACTCCCTTGATGTGTAGCTTTACATCACTCACTGTCTTTGACCAAGATTTCAGTAGGAATTAAATCCATATATTGAGCCTTTTTTCCTCACCCTTTATGAAGGAATCAGAGAATGATACCCACATCTAGTCACTGGAGGCTATTTAATTTATGGCCTACAAGGCCAGAAATGTAAGGTCACTGATAGCTGGCATGTTTTTCTTTTGTACTGTTCTGGCTTGAAATTGTTAACACACACTCAGGTCTTGTAAAACCATGAGCAAACTCGTTTTATGAGGGTGGTTATATCATTGTTTTATGTTCTGAAGCAGTTTGTAGCATTCCACATAACCGTTAACATGGAGCATCTTTATCTGATTTATGGCTCCAATGCAACTCCTGCTGAAGCTGGTGGAAAAACATTTCTTCGTGCTGATGAAAGTTGAATTGCACGGCACATAACACCTGAGACTTTTGTTTAAGTAATGTTCCTTGCATGGAATTTGTTTTGCTGATTAGCCACTTTTTAGAGATTAAGTATGAAAGATAAAAGCATAAAACAGAATTACAAGGAAATGGATTGCCAAAGTAAACGGAAAGAGCTCTTTTTGTAACTCTTTGAAATTCATAATTGGATTATTGAAAATGCTTGTCTACCTTCAAAAGTTAGAAAACTGATGAGGAGAGATGACCATTTGCTCCAAAAGTATGTATCTGGGTTTAATGAAGTGTATTTTTATATGCAATTTTGAAGACAATGTTTGTCAGAAATGTGGGTGATTTGCTGCTATGTCAGTGATTTGAGAGACGGAAAGCAAGACAAAAGTCTTATAGGGAGTGGAGAGAGAGAGGTCATGCTTCATTGATTTGGTTAGAGTGTTTTGGGAGAGCAGTTCACAGCTTGGGTGACTTGTGTGCTAAATGGTGAAGAGTTTTCCAAATCTGGTTAGACTCTGGGTCAGGTTGAAGAGAAGCTCCTGGAGGTGACATCTCCCACTGAAGTGAGAAAGCGCTGATCCTGCTTGTGCTGGCAGGGCTTCTAGCATGCCTGAATAGCCACCCTCCATAATCTCTCCTGGCCAAATACCATAACCTGACCCTTTGCAGGCTTCTTCTATATGTTTATTCAGATGTCTCCTCTATCATCCATATCTAAGCAACTTTTCAGAATGGAGATAAGAGTAATAATCTCTATTGCTCTTGTTTCTTCTGAGCTGATTTATTTTTAAATGTTCAGAATTGCTTGTTGATATATATTTTTGTAAATAAGTTGTTTTGGTGTGTCTGTGAGCATTGGTAATGGAAAGCTGGTTTGAAAAAGATGAGTTTTGCATTCTGCAAGGACAGAGGTCTGGAAAGGACCCAGCAGGCCAGTTGGTCTGCTTTCCTGCTGTCACAGGTATCTTGTCAGGGAAAGCATGACTGTGTCTTGGTTGACATTTTCACTTTTTTGGTGGAATGTGGCTTTTCATTGGTGGTGGTCACCTCTCAGAGAGCCGAGGGCAGGTGGTAGAGAAAGGCAGTTGTTGGAGTGGTGACCACTTGCAGATCTCCGTGTTCCTTGGGCACAAAGAGCAAGCAGCCATCTAGCTGTTGTGCTTTTAGTGAGTTGTAGAGCAAGGGATGCTGTGTTTCTCAGCTTGTGAGGTTTCTTCTGATACGTGGTAATAACTTCCACGGATTTGCCATCTACCCAAGTCAAAATGAAATTTCCTTTGACCGGTGAATGCAGGAGTCAGAAGGAAGTGAAGGTTTTCGTGTTTGTTTTTCCTTTTGGGTGTTATTTTGGTTTTCCTCTTTTGCAAGTTCTCATATAGCACTGCAAACATTTCAGGAAACTTAATCTGCAGGAGCACAGCTCATGAGAGATTGGCCTGCTGGAGGATGAGGCTCTGCTTATTACAGAAAAGCTTCTGAGACAGTCACAGCTGAAAAGCTTACACACTTCCACAGGAAATTAAATTTGATGTAATATAGTGAAAGAATGACAAGATGGAAAGGGCGTATATAACGTATTTGTGATTATTAAGTGGTAGAAAAATGAAAACTTGACATCTAATAAAGTGCTTGTAATTTTAGATAAAAAAATTGCAATATTTTTTAAAAAATTTGGCCCTCCACTTTCCTTTGCTCTCTCTCAGTGTTGTTACCTCAATGTGGAAAATCTTTAGAATTGTAGAATTATGTCAACTTTTGGGCATGTTAGTTTATAAAGCATTTAAAATAAGTTTCAGAGTAGTCCCATGGAGTCCATTTAGATTGCATTCTTCAGCTGAAGGTGCATACGGGACATCAGGCCGGGAGTGAGAGGCAGGGCGTTGCTTCATCCTTCTCCCCTGTGGACATGCAGTGCTCACAGCGGGGGAAGCTTGCCCTTGCTGCCGGCCTGTGCCCCTCACTGAGGTGCAGTCCAGTGCTCAATGGCGGGCGGAGGTCCCAGCCCTGTCCCGGCCAGCCTCGCTGGTTCGATCAGGCTGCAGACCTGCTGGGGACCGTTCAGGTTACGCATGTGCTGAAGAGATCTGGTGGTACCGGGGTCCTTGCTGCTCACTCAAGGCACATACAGGTGGCGTGTCCCCTCTTCATCTCTTCCTCAGGGTTAGCATAGGCACCATGGTGAGCCGGGCTCTCTCCTGGCCAGGTGCTCCAAGACAGGACGTAGGTTTTCTTTCAAAGGGGACAGTAATAACTTGCAACTTTTTAATAATTTTTCCTATAAGATCTGGTTACCTGCAATTGGAAAGAATAAGCAGGACTCTGGCAGATTTAACTTTATTAACCACCATAAATCCTTTCCCTTTTGACTCTAATCAGTCCCTGGAGTCCTTTTAATGCTCTTGACATTGCACTGGCCTTTCATCACAGCACAATATACATTTTCCTGTAACTAGAAAACTGATGGCGAGAACCTTACGTAACCCCGAGGTAACGGACGCAGCAGTGGGGACGTGCGGCTGCTGCTGAAAGGAGGAGAGGGAACGTGTTCTGCCAGCACAGCTCTTCCCTCGGCGGAGGGGAGGAGAGGGGACCCGAAGGTGCTGGAGCTTGTGAGGTCTAGTGTGCACTTGCCAGCACCCGTGAATGGGGAACCAGCTGCTTTTGCTCTGGCCCAGACAGACAGACAGAGAGGCAGTGGTGCTTTTGTGTCTTCTCCTGGCAAGCGGGGGGATGCCGGGGGCCAAACCCTGCCTCAGAAAGCCCCTCTGTGAGCAGTCCTCAGCCCACATCCCTGGGACAGTGAGCTGCTGGAACTTGCCAGCGGCTGGCCGGGTGTCCCAGCCACCAGAGCTGCTGGCCAGGAGGAGGTTGCTTGCGGCGCAGGGACCGGGCAAACCTGCTCGGATGGAATGGCTGAGTGAATGGATCTTTTCTGTGCTGGGGACAACACTAAAAGGAGGGAGTGTTACCAGGTGGTCGAGAGGCAGGCACCTAAGCAACAAATGCCTTCTTCATAAAATAACTACCTGGGTTATTGCCTTTCTGTCCAGCCCGCACACAAAATCCTCTGGCAAGCAAGAGGGGAATTCCCTGGTTGGTAGTCTGTCTGTCCCTCTGCTGTCCAGGAATCCATGGGATCAAGAAGGCATCTCAAGCATCTCCCCCCATGTGCTGGGAAGCTAAATTCCCTCTTGTTTTTCCATGTACACAAGTCAGCAAGTTTCTTCAGCAAATGCTTTAATTTTAAGCTTAATACTGTGCAAATATTTAACTTCAGATAAAAAAGCCTCAAGCTGGCTTCAGACTGTGGCCTGGCTTCCAGCTGTTTTTGCAGGTACAGATCCAATGTTTACATACACAAACTGTTATTTGTTTGTTTGCTTATTTATTTGGCATGCTAATCTTTTTATAATGAACTTGGATATTTGCTTTGCTTTGAACATAAATATCTATGTGTTAGCAATGTGTGTATAGCCATTTTCAGAAGCTTTGGCAAAAAGATCACATCTGCTGAAGATAATCACTGTAGGCTGAATGTTTAGATGACACAGAGTTGTACTGACTAACTTTTTCTCTAACTGAAGTGCCCAAAGCTGTGCTTGCCATTGAAAGCCCATCAGCCTAGGTTATGAAAAAAGGTGTGGAAAGATCTGGCACCTGCTGTGGGAGCTTTATACTGTAATGTGGTTGTCTGGACAAATGGGTGCAAAAGAATGTTCAGAAAGAGCATCAAGATCATTAGCAATACGTATGTTAACTAGGTTTCAGAAGTCTGCTATCTTGATATACAATAGCTTGCTGTATCCACATATATTTCATATACTTATGCTTTCTCCAGTCCTCATCTCGACTGCTGCAAACAGCCTCTTACTAAAAAGGGAAAGTCCGTAGTCTTGTGGACCTTCTATAATGTGCTCAGCGTGTGAGCTGTTGACTTCATGAAGACGAGAATAGCTATGGCAAATGTGTTTCATTTGCATGCGGCAAGATAGAAAAAACAAACTCTGTGTGAAAATGAGCAGATAAGAAAGACACTTGAATGCCTTAAATACTAAGGGAGTTAATGCTATGCAGTGATTTTGCTTCCGTTACAGGAAGTGTAAGAACAGTATGCTTCCTGGCATACATTGCCACCTAAACTGCAAGGGTTTCACTTCCATGGCAACACGAAGAGCCCGATGGTGCTTAAAGTCTAGGTATTAATGCATGCAGAGTGAGGGCTTGGGAGCGAGCTGGGAAAGATAAAAGATGCTGAATGTTTCCCATTTATTTATATATAAAGTAAAGCCTTTGCTTTTAGAAAATTATAAGTACACCCACCTCCCCCAGTTCTTTCTGCTTCTTGTTTAAATGTGTGCTTCTCAAGCAAAAAGCAAATGAAGAGGCTGTTTTCTTGGTTTGTTTTTTTTTGTAGGACTGTAAGTGCAGCAGTGCTTGAACGTTGCAAGAAAATGCTATTAACTCCTGAGACTGTTGTATATCCCTGGAGAGTAAGACTTGGGGAGATGGGTATTTTTTCCAAGATGTACTGCTTTACAGAGCAGAGTGAAGTAGTGTTTGGGTTTTCTCATTACTTTCCTTGATCTTTTTGATCTGCCCTCTTTCTGCCTTTCTCTGCATTCACCTCCGGCTTCCCCTGCCTCCTCTGGCTGAGGAGCAGGAAACAAGACTGAGCTCTGTTTCCTGACATCCGAAGAAATATAAAAGTATGAGGAAATGGCATGTTTTGGTTTGCCAGCCAAGTCAGATTTGCAGACCCACACTAGGAAGGCACCTGTTCCCAGACAGGGTCAGGAGTCACCCTCTGGAGCAGCTGGGCAATTGGTCAGGGAATAACAGAGCCGATCATTACGTGAATTTTGTTTGATCTGCTCAGTTGATTGCGTGAATGTAGGATGGGGATTGTGACAAATGTATTTTGCTCAGGGTGAGGAGTGCCTAAGGCTGGTCCTGCCAGCTGTGCTGAATGGGTGGATGAATTGCAGATTTACAAGGTTTAAAGTTGGACTGGGCTGTGGGGGAGCCTCCAGATGTTGGTATTTCTGAGGCTAACAGCAGTGCTAATCTGGCATGGTAAAGCTGACAGAAACTGGCAAGTTAAACTGGATTTACAGCTGCTTTGCATTGCTGAAACAGGCAAAGTGGCCAGAACATATCAGTGGATCTGACCTATAGATTTCAGTGTAGTTTCTCTGCGTAACTGGGGAAAGCTGGTCAACTGCTCTCCTCTTGCTGTGCTAGGAGTAATAAAATTTGTCTCTCTCTTATCTGTATCCTTCTCTCTTCTGTCTTCGTTTTTTCTTTTTTTTTGATTAGCAATAGGAATATTTTTTTTTTCTTAAAAACAAGGCTTGCTTTCATTGAAGTGGGAACCCTGTCTTTGGAATTCTTCTTGGGGGAAATCTGTCTGTTCAGGAGACCAGCGCAACATGACTAAATCTTTCCTAAGGGAATAAGTAGAATTGAAATTATTAAATTACCTTGTTTTAGCATTCTACGAAGGGGTGGATTTCACCCTCGGGGTAGCAGAACCTCAAAGTAAGAAGGTGTAATTTTCAAACAGACACTTTCTGAGGGAGAACAGCAATGGGAAGCCTGAGCCATGTACTAGTGCTGCATATGACACTCTCCCAAGTTTGTTGTTGTTGTGGGTTCTAGTTTCAGCACAGCCCCTCAAAACAAAAAAAACGACAAACAAATGTAGCTCCTTAAGTACTAGCATATGCTTCCCAAATTAAGTGGCACCTTCATTTTACCAACTTTTGACAAAAGGACCATGCATACAACCCTGAACGAAGAGGAGAAATCACTCCAGCCAACAGCATAGTAAGAAACATGAAGGACTCCTGTGTAGGTGTCCTGACCTGGCATAACCCTCCAAACAGGCTAGCTGATGTTTGCAGGCACCTTCCCAGTGGACCACCTCATTCAGCTTGGCAGGAAGGATGAAGAGAAAGCACCAAGAAGAACATCAAAGAAAGAAGAAAAGGAGGAGAGAAATCGAGGGCAGGAAGAGTGAGGAAACAAAACAAAGGCAGAAAGGGCGAGCAGAGAAACAACAGGGGGCTGGGAAGAGTAAAACACAGGAAAGAGATGATGCTCTGGTGCCTAGAAGGGAAAAGCTGTTTTTCAGATGTAATGTATACATTAAAAAAAAAAAAAAAAAAGCAAGAAAATGAAAATACATGAAGTAGGAGAGGATACCGGAGTGTTGAGGGGGGAGAATTCAGATTGTTCTGAACAGAAAAAATACAGAAAACATACAGATTAATTTCATACACTGGTCAAGTCAATTTAAAATAGTAGCTGCTAAGTTCATAGCATCAAGATCTTGTGACATTCTCCATGTGGAGGTTTTAGGGGGCCAGTGGGGAGTAGCGGGGCTGCACTGGGATGCTGCTGCAGGCACCAGAATGGGTGGTTAGAGGCACCTTGGCTGGAAGCCTAAAGCTAGTATGAATATCTCCAAGGAAAATTGCCCATCCTACATTTGAAGACAGGCAGTCAGAAAAACATGTTGAGTTCTCTCTCAAGTTATCTGAGAAAGGGCTGTTGCCATGCAGGGAGGGATAATGGCTCCCTCTACATCCCTCTTTTTCCACTTGTTCAAGCTATCTAGGTTACCAGAAATAAATATCTGAATGGAAATTTTAGTTCTGGCTGTGAAAAGAAGCTTTTGAATGAATTCTACATCAAGTAACGAATGTCTTCTTTCCTCCTCCTCTCCACCTACCTTGTTCCTAAACATTAACATTTCATGTCACTTCAGCTAAGTTCAGTGTCAGACTCACCAGATCTTGCTGAAAAATACATCCCTCTCTTGTGGCAAGCTGAAGAAGATGAGAGGCTTGTGGTGTTTTTCCTTCTCAATCTCTGCTCTGCTGGGAGAAGCATCTAAAGCTCTGTGAAGCTGCATCCTTCCCACTCTCCTAAACATCACTCCTAAAAATGCCTCTCCCTCAACAGCTTTGCTGTTTCTCTGGAGGAGACATGGCTTGGCCCACTTAGTGCCATCCTTTGCCAGGGGATGTTTTCTCAGATGGTGACTTTCATTGTGATAGGAGGATGAAGAGGATTCCTGTGGAATAATTCACGGGCACCACTAGATGTGCTGTTTGAAAATTATTACTTAAGCATGAAAGAGAAGGATCAGGAATTATGAGATTTAAACCCTGGCTGAAGCCCCAGACCTCCAAATAATTTCTGCCATTTCTGCTTCCTGTTTTCTCAATGCTTGGGCTGTACTTTCATTATATTTTTAAACTTTCCTCCAGAACAACAAAGGTAAGAAATACCCTTTCTCTGAAATAGGTTGTTTTGTGGGCAGTGGCACCAGTACATGTTCTCCTGTGGCCCCTCCCCCCCCTCAGGACATCTTGCCCACCTCTTTTTATGTGACTGGCAGCAGGCAGGAGGCTGCCAGCTGCCCGGCCAGGCTGGGGTTGCGCACCCCTGCTTGCTGCTGAGGTGGCTGTGCGACACCTGAGGGCTGAGCTTGGGGCATTGGTCCGTCTTTCCTCCTCACAGCCAGCCACCAATTTTCTCCAGACTTGTGAGAATGTAATTACTGAAATTTAGTGAAATTTGTTGTCTAGGAGAGAAGATACGGGTGTCTGCAGAGGTGGAGAAATATGCGTTCAGATAGTGGTTTTGCTGTACAAGAATGGTTCTCATTAGGCAGTTTTGTCTGAAATACTCTGCAGTATGTGGTAGTATTTATGATAAAGATGAATGTGTTTATGGTTAAAACATGGGGACCTGAGCTTACCAGGAGATCTTAGTAATTTTTCCTACTATAGAGAAAATAAGTGGTGAAGAGGCACAAGAGGGAGATGTTGGTGAAACAGCCCTTTTGACAGTGAGCAGAGTTTGCAGCCTTTGGTGGAGTGAGTAGGTTTGGCGTTGCACCCAGAGATATGCTGATACTTGCTTATTTTGATCAGTGCAGAGAAACAGAAGCAAAAATTTGAACGTGGCTTTGGGGCGCTGTAATACAACACTGAATTGCCTGAAATCAAAGCCAGTTCCAGGTGGAAGTACAATGGCTGACATTTGTGAAACCCCAGATCTCACAACCAGTGGCTGAATTTACTTCTCAGATGTTACAGAAAGATCACCCTTTCCACAGATGCCATGCAAGATGGGCAACCATTCCTCCATGGCAGGAGTAATTGTTTCCCCTTCCTTTACTTCGCTGGTGTCCAGTTCAACAATTAGGAATCAGGTTTAACCCTCAGGATTTGTTTTGAGGCCATTGGAGTCTTTATTTCTTTTCCAGCAGCAAAACAATTATTTTTGATAGACACAATAGTTGTTTGCTAATTTGTTTATAATCAGTTTTCCAAGAGGTTGCTTTGATGTGGGAGGAACTGAATTCTTTGGGTGCAAATGCTTGCTGCTGACTCTTCTCTTAGTCATTAAGAGATGTTTTTCACATTAAAGTGCCTTTACTTTTAAGGGAAAATGTCAAGCATCTTCTGATACCAGACATATGAAATGTGTGGTTGCCTAACAGAAACCATTTGCTGAGCTGCAGCACATGAGGGCAGGAATGGCCAAGGCCAGCCCAAGCCTTTGCCAGCCTCTGGGGGAGAGCCTAGATGGCCCCCGTCCCCTCTGACTGCTCTGCTGCTGCATCTGCCTGCACCAGCCCCAAGACCTGAGACCCTGCAGATTGCTGGTTCCAGCTACCGACCTACATCCATGCCAATATACCTCTATGCTAAAAGATGTCACTGTTCTTTTCCAAAAAGAGCGTGTCTTTTTTTTTTTTTCCAATTCCCTTGCCACCTTTTTGTATTTTCCAACTGCAGCTCTTTCAAGGCTCCCTGCCTCTGCAGTTCTTGCCTTTGTATAGGTTATTTTTGGAAACTGAGGAACCAGGAGGAGGGATGAAATTTAGGGGAGTTAACTGCAATAGAAGCAGAAAGCTCTTTCCCTTGGTGTGCTCTTTCTTCCCTCTTCCTTTTTTCTTGTGACCTCTGTGGTCTGAGCCCTATCGCACCGCTCATCCCAGGGCAAGCTGTAGCCATCACTCTCTGTGCCCAGCGAGCGACTCCTTCCCCAGTGGAGGCATGCTGGTTTGCAAGCTATGCTCGCCACTTCCTCCCTGCAGTGGCCATCGTTTCTCTTCTGCTTTTCTGGGTCAGCTGGTTCGCCCAAAAGTGGTGGGTGGTCGAGCAGAGTTTTGAGAGCTGAGAAATCCCGATAGCACTTGGGAGGTTATGTGCTTGAGGGTAAATTGTATGCAGAGAAGAATGCGTTCCCTTTGTTATTTCCTCAATGGGGCAGCCTTTTCTTGAAATGTCAGCGAGTTTTTACATCAGAGGTGTTGCATACTGATTACCAAACTTCTCAAGAAAAAACAAATTTTTTGGAAGACTGGGGAACAGCAACTGAACCCTGACCTGGTGGGGAGACCGGGAGCTTACCTTTTGGCCCTGGAGCATGGGGTAGGTGGTGGTGAGCCCAGACCCTTAAACCGTCTGAGAGCTTTTGCATGGGGGAAAACACTTCATATCTTTTATTTTGAATGCAAAAATGTAAGGAGACATTTTCTGTGAAGGAGCACCCAAGGGCATTCTGTTTTCTGTGTAAGTTTTCTAAAATCACTAGCACATAGAAAGACATTGACCATACAGTAGGTCGGGCTGCCCTTTTGATAACTGAGACAGTATTCGGATAATTGAGATGCCTGTGATTGTCCATGAAAATTTGCTGATGTTTACATTGCTGTCAGTTAAAGTCACACCATAATATTTATTGTGGGATCTTACAATGGATTTTAAAATAGATCGATATCACAGCACGAAGTGGGAATTTTCCTCATTTTTATCGGCGGTTATGAAAATGCCTAAACAGCAGTGTAGTGCAGTAAATGTTAAACATTAAAAGCTGGTTTTGTGTGTGCTGATAAGAGCAGATTAGTAGGGGAGGAAGTAACTTGAGTTTGATTTGTAGGGCTGGTAGAAGTATGATGGAAATCAAAGTGGGAGATGATTGTAGACTCCAAGCAGTAACATACTGTCTTTGAAGGATGGGGTTTGGGTCAGCAACATAATAAGAAGTGATAATTAACCCTAAATTAAAAAAAAAAGAAAAAAAGAGGGAGATGATTCTATACAAGAAGATGCGTAACTGATGCAAAATGCCAGCCAAATATAGAGAGAATCAAGTCAACAGAACGTGAAGTATTCTCTTCAATATATAGAATGGAGGGGGTTTTACTACTGTACTATGGCAGAGATCAATTAAACTGTGCAGAACCATTACGCAAAATGTTCGTTGTAGGAAAATCACCATTTCCTGTAGATTCTAGGAAGGAGTTCTGGAACACCGCCGGCAGTGATTTATTTTCACCCAGGCCCACTGCCTGTGGCTGGCACTCAGTGAAATCTTTCAGGATAAATTATTTATTTAATTAAGAATGGCCACAGTTGCACCGAGAGACTGGCAGCACAGCAGCAGAAAGTCTGTCAGAGATTAAGTATAACTTCTTACAGATAGGCTATTTATACTATAAATAATTAAAGTCATAAATAAATGTATGTTGACATTTTTGTTTAAGTTTATTAACAACAGTTTACAATACTGAATGCAGTGTATGTACTGACATGTGTTGCAGTCCTCTTAATTTCATGATTACCTAACCCAGACGCTTGTGCAGCAAGCTAAGTCATTAGATTGTTGCTAACTGAACTTTTGAACTTTTCATAAGAAAAGGAGATGTCAGTAAGAGCCAAATTTATGAGCAACCCAAACCCTTTCATTTCAGGAGGCATTCCCATAAGAGCAAAGAGAGAAATCCCCCTCTTAGGTCAAGTAGGCAAGGTTTCTTCTTCTTTCAAGGTTTCATATATTCCAAAGATAGCAGTTGTAGCTGGTGGCTTCAGCAAGTCCCAGGAAGAGAGGACTTTGAATATAACTAATGAGAGACTCTCATTTAAGGAGAGATCCCTAGAGAAGTTCTATAAGATCTCATACCGTACCTGTTTTTTGTTTTGGTTTTGTTTTTTTTTTTTAAAAAAAGCAAATGTCAAGCAATGTCATTTGCTAATTGTGCTTTTATCAATAAATTTGATTTTTGAAGAATATGTTCTGAGTTTGATCCTTGCTTTCTTTCCTTGGTTGTTGAGTAATAAGACAAAATCTTGCAAGGGGAAAAGAAGACACCTCTTTTAGAGGAAGCCACTCATGGATTTAAGCCTTGTAGTTTGTCATGGAGGAAAAAAATGGACAAACATTTTGAAAAATATCAGAAATGGACAGTTTTCAATCATGAGACATACTTGGTTTTGGACGGACCTAACAAGCAAATTTACACAGAGCTAAATTCACCTTCCAGGGGCAAGTTCCCCTTTTGGTGGGGGCTGGCAGTGGGGGCCAGCAGGCAGGCTGCCAGCAGCCAAGGTGGGGCTCTCTCCTTTGCATGGAGAGGTTTGGACCTTCCTGTCTCCTCCGCCTGTGGCTTCTCTCCACTTTTGCTGGCTGCCTGATGGCTCCTTGCTGAAGCTGTTGGCAGCAATACCTGAAACACCCCTTGACTTTGGGAGGCTGGCTTTTCTCTTTGCAGCCTGGGCTCTCCAGCGCTGCCAAAACTTGGAATGAGTGGGTGATTGGGATTTGAGGAACGGTTTCCCACTGTCCTGGCTGTGGTTTCATGTCATGGAGAGGCTGCTCATGCTCCCCATCCTCCATGGCCACCTGCCTGAGCTCACGCTGAGCTAGTTTGGGCAGCTGGGCAGGCAGCAAGCTGTTGGGCAGCCAGAGGTTTCTGATGGTTAGCACCATGGATTAGCTCCAGGCAAACGCTAGAGCTGGCAGCAGCACATGGTATCTCCCCTTCTTGGGTGGCAGCTTGCCGTTGGAGTGACCTCGCCAGAGAGTGAAACTGCATCCTCAGCATGCAGATCAGATCCGATCCTGTATGTGCAAGGTTGTTTACACTTTAGTTCTATGTTATATTATCACAGTAATCAAGAATGGATAACTGAGAAGATGATGGTGAAGGACAGTGGTGTTTCCTATGCTGCCTTTTCCACTCCCCAATTTTGGTGACCCCAGGTCACTCTCTGGGCTTCCTGTTCCAGATGGAGTTAGAAATAGGTATACATTCAGAATTGAGTTTTTATTGTCAGCACCTGTGAACAACCAAAGATTGATTGTGTTGATTTGCAATCAAACTTCAAACTGAAATAAATGTGATTTCAAAGTAGTTTGTTTGCAGCCATTGTTTTTATTTTTTGCAAAGAAATAAAAGACTTTACAGTAACTCTGAGGTAGTTACTGTGCACTAGAAACACATAGAATCACAGAATGGTTTGGGTTGGATGGTCCTTTAAAGATCATCTAGTCCAACCCCCCCTGCCATAGGCACAGATAACTTTCACTAGACCAGGTTGCTTGGAGCCCCATCCAACCTGACCTTGAACACTTCCAGGGATGGGGTATCCGCAACTTCTCTGAGGAACCTGCTCCAGTGTCTCACCACCCTCACTTTAAAAGATTTCTTCCTTATGTCCAAAATAAATCTCTCCTCTTTCAGTTCAAAACCATTGCCACTTGTCCTGTCATTACAGATCTTGGTAAAAAGTCTCTCTCCACTTTTTTTATAAACCCCCTTATATATTTTCAATATATATTTTCAATATACATTGAAAGGTCTCCCTGAAGCTGTACAACCCCAACCCTCAGCAGTTCTTCATAGGAGAGGTGTTCCAACCTGGTGATCACTCTTATGGCCCTCCTCTGGACTATCTCCAACAGCTCCATGTCCTTCTTATGTTGGTGACTCAAGAGCTGGACACAGTACTCCAGGTGAGGTCTCACAAGAGTGGAGTAGAGGGGGAGAATCACCTCCTTCGACCTGCTGGTCACATTTCTTTTGTTGCAGCCTGGGATATCGTTGACTTTGAGCTGTGAGTACGTGTTGCTGACGCATGTCTGATTTTTCATCTACCAATATCCCCAAGTCCTTCTTGACAGGGCTGCTCTCAAGCCATTCATCTGCCAGTCTGTACTGATACTGATGTTTGCCCTGACCAAGTGCAGGACCTTGCACTTGGCCTTGTTGAATTTCATGAGGTTCACATGGGCTCCTCAAGCCTGTCAGGATCCCTCTGGATGGCGACCCTTCCCTCAAGAGTATCAACTGCACCACTCAGCTTGGTGTAATCTGCAAACTTGCTGAAGGTGCACTCAGTCCCACTGTCTCTGTCATTAATAAATATATTGAACAGTACTGATCCCAGTAATGGACCCCTGAGGAACACTACTTGATAATGATCTCCATTTGAACATTGAGCTGTTGATGCAACTCTTTGGATGTAGCCCTCCAGCCAACTCCTTCCATCAAATCGGTATTTCTCCAATGTAGAGAGACAGGGATGTTGTGTGAGACTGTGTCAAAGACCTTACAGAAGTCAAGATAGGTGACATCAGTTTCTCTTCCCTTATCCACCAATGCAGTCACTGTAGAATAATATATAGAACAAACCCACCATGTTTTGATGGTAAACTTTATTCGATCCCTTCAAGTTGAGCGGCGTACGTATGATGTGAGCAGACCACTGAGTCTACAATTAGTTTTCATCGCCACAGTATAAAAATGCTTTTCAATAATTTTGGTAAAGCACAGATCTCAAAAGTATTTTTAATTAATATCTTGGAATAGGAAAGTACACTTTCCTCAACTTACAGTTACTCAACTGTAAACAAGCTAGTTATTTAACAGACCCAAACTGAGTGCAGTGGAATCAAGAACCCTCAGATCCTTTTGCTGCAGCTGCAAAAGAGGCTCTTGCTATCAAACACTAGTTTCTCATTTTGACAAAACCTGGTGCCAAATGCTCAGGCAACAGCTTTCCTTAGTTTAGTAGTTTGATTTGCTTTAAAACTTTGGCATAAGCCCTGTAATTTACTTTTAACTATGTTACAAATATAACCAGTTTAGACTATATAATAGGTAGTGATAATTTGAAATTTAACTTTAAGTGTACTTATTTTCAAAAATAAAAAAGTTATTATATCTAAAATAAGCACAACTCCCACTATCACCATCCATTGTTACTCATATTTCCTCAGGGGTGTTTGCATGCAAAGGGAAATATCAGTTTTCTACTTCCAAATAGAGAAAAATCATTGTGTAGTTTCAGAAGCCTCTTCTATAATATTTTAATTTTGCTTTTCAATTATAATCAATATTACCTGTTTTGCCAACACTAGCACTGGGAGAGAAGCCCTAAGAGATTGATGTGCAGGCAGAATAACATGACTATTTTTATGCATTTGATTGATATCAGTGTCCTGGTTTATCTAATGTTGCGTGACACAATGATTAAATGTTCCATACTATTCCATCTTCAGTGAGCTTTTCCAATATTGCCTCTTGTTTCAAAAGCTGTAGAAACTTTAAAAAAATAAAATGATAATTTGGGGTGTTCTCTTACTGTCTGTTTGGAAAAGCTGATACTCTCTTTACTTTTCGAAACAATATTCCTACACTTCATGAATGTATATTCCTGATTGGGTGTTCATGGGTCAGTAAGACAATTCATTTGCTTCCTACTTCAAATACAGCATTTTTAAAAACCATCATGAAACTTTGTTACAACAGGAAATCTGCATTCTTTTACACTTATTTAGATGGGTACATTACTTACTTAGATGGGTACATTCGGTTGCCATCATGATTCCTGTTCTGTTATTTACCCATGTTCATTATTTTTTCTCTATATTGAAAACCAATACATTTTTACTACTGGGAACAGTAAAAGCTGCTCCTGCCAGATCCTCATTTTTCCACATCTCCTTTTACCCAATAGATACCACCTTCACTACCTATCTGTCACATTCCCACACTTGTACCTATTCTGCACAAGGGTTCCTTTATGTTTCCTTTATGTTTCATGAAACCAGGCTTTTGAAAAGTCTGTTGGCTTCCAGAAGTAGTTGCATGAACCAGCCTTGTGCTAGGTCTCCTGTATGAGAAATGACAGAACCGACAACTGGTTGAAAAAACTAAAACAGAAAGAAGAAAAGTGAACTGTGCCAAAAATTTTGCTTTCCAAATGGAGTAAAATGCTTGTTTTATGTGCACAAAGTGTTTTGACAATTCCCTGTTCAAACAACCCCTTGGTCTTTTAATGATGCAGAGATTTGGATTTCATCCCCCTAATGAGTATTGACCAAGTGT
Source organism: Aegotheles bennettii (assembly GCA_013398125.1). Classification (NCBI taxonomy): domain Eukaryota; kingdom Metazoa; phylum Chordata; class Aves; order Caprimulgiformes; family Aegothelidae; genus Aegotheles; species Aegotheles bennettii. Next base: position 370,146 of record VZRW01011380.1, on the reverse strand, counting down.
GTGGTGTCCTTTTCCTGAGAGGTGTGTGTAAAAGTAACGTTAGCTGTAATGTTGTAATAAGGTGCTGGAGAAATGGAGCCCCAGGACCCTTCCAAAATGCCTGGCCACTGTGATTAACCCCTTCTGTGTTTTAACAAGCAAATGGCATGTGGGAAGTTAAGTTTCCAAGCACAGCTGCGTGTGGCAGGAGCAGCCTGGTGCTTCCTAAACATTTGAGCAATTACTGCTTTACAGCTGCTGTTCAGACACAGAAATAAGGGAATGTATGGCGCAGCTTTCTTCTTCCCAGTCAAGGTATAAACAGACCTTTTGAGAATTATGAATGCAGCCCTAAAAGTTAGTCAATCTCACAGTATTTGTGTTGAGCCTCAGAACCTGGTCTCCCTTCTACATTTAGTTTGATTAATGGTTGATGTGGTGCAATGGACATCTCTGTGGCTTTAACTAAATTCACAGAGACAGGCAGCTTCGGCCAGCCTCTGCCTCATGCAGCTGGACAAGGAGGAGAACAGAGCTTTAACCCTGCTTTACACACACCCTCTCCACCTCTTGTGTCCTCTGGGTGGCTGGTAGCTGCTGGTGTGACTCAGCAGATGCATCTGCTGGTGGAGTTGCCAAAGAGCTGTCTTGGCAGCCTGCGCTTGGGCGGGCACCTCGTGCTGCTCCTCCCTTGGTGCTGGGCACAGGGACACCACAAGCACGGCGTCTCCTGAGGCAGCTCTTCCTCGGCAGGGATTTCCCTCCAGCTGGAGGATCTCCCTTTTGGGATTTGGACACTGTTTCATTTGCGTCACCTGTCACACTAGAGATGGTGTCCGGGGTATGCGTTAGCATCCCTGCCTCATGGCTTTGACAGCTTTGAAGATGCAGCAGTGCTCCAGGCATGTCCCCTCCACAGCCACACAAGGGTGTGGTGGCAGGGGCCGTGTACCTCAGTCGTACTTGATGCAGCCTCTGCGGAGTGGGGCTGGAGGGAGAGGGGAGGGGAGCACAGCGGCTGGGACGAGGAGCACGTCCCTTCAACACACGTCATTGTGAAAGAAGAGGCAAGCTCTCTCCGCTCGATCGGGCTTGTGCAGTGGCAAAAGGGAGGTCCCAGGTTGTGAGTTGTGAAACTGTCTGATCCATCACTGACTAATGTTACATGAATTTCAGAATATGTGGCAAAGCATGATATATTGCCTTGTAAGCTGTTTAAAGGCTCCTGAGGGAGGTGGGGGATTATAATACCCACTTCTGAACAGGTGAGGGGCTTCGTGTGTTTCATGTGAAACGTTGCAGGTTGTATTTTCCCATGGAATTTGCAAGCTTGCTAAAAAGTATATTTAGGTACTTCACGGGTTCTTGGTGACATGAGCATCTTACATGTTTACACCTCTCCTGTTTTTCATGATACTTATGTTATTGTTAGAGCTCACACAATTGAGAGCACTAGAGAATTTAAGTGTTTTGACTCCCACATCTTCTGTAGGAAGCGAATTGTTTTATTCCAGGGTGCTGAATTGAGTGGGCACCACCGAAAGTCCCAGGAATGACAGGAGGAGCAAAGAGACACTGGTACTAGTTGTCTGCAGCAAATTGGCTAGGATAATCAGCTAGAGGGCACCAATGAATATTTCTTCTTAGGGCTGTTAAATTAGGCCATGTGGACTGCCAGCATATATATGCCTGAGAGAAATGTAAGGAGTTTGCGAAACACTTGTGCTAAAAATATTTTTTGGTGTTATTTTTAATAATGTTATCACAGATGGAGAAAGCAAGATAGAAGTTTGTAGCCTGGGACATTTCTTTCTCCTGCTTTACAGAGTAAACACTCTAAATCCTGGAGTGTTTGTTTGGCTAGGTAATGCTTTCCAAAAGTAGGTAAATGAAGTAGGCATTGGAGTCGTAAAATACTTTCCTATATTTAGATTTTAAATATGCAATAGAAATTCATTAACTTTTGAACTCCTAAGCACCAAAATTGCTTCTGAAAAGGGGGCTTGGATGTTACAATCGGTTAATTAAAAAAGTAAAGATTCTAATATTGCCAGAAATGCACAGTAAGTGTTTTGCCATCAGCAGTGTTAGTAGGCTCAGTTATATCCTAGTAAATTTCGTTGCTGTGAGGGCATGAGGAGGATCCTGAAACTGTTGAAGGGGTCAGGAGTATTGTGGGATTACTAGTTGACTGATTAATTTAGAGGATTATGTTTTTAATTTGATATTAATGCCAAAAAAAAACCAGTTGCACAGAATAGAGTAATTTAGGCTAGAAGGGATCTCTGGGGGTCATCTTTCTAGCCCCTCCTCAAAATGGGCGCATGGTACATGATTTTGCATGTTGTTGATAATTTGCCTATATGTGGTTTTGTTTTGTGCAAGAAGGATTAATTACTCAGGTCTTGTTTTGAGTAGTAGAGAGGCAAATGCCAAAAAGGGGTAAATATTAAGCCAAAAGTATTTTAGAAAGAAGTTGATCCAGATAGTTTTGAAGCGCCACCAAAAAATCCCACCCCTCTTCACATCTATTGATACATTTTTTAGAACAAACATTGATTTTGGGTATCAGAAGGGACTTTGTTTGAGCGTTTGTGAATTAAATTTAAATTGTTATTTTCATTGCTGGCTAATATATGGAAGGAATTGCTAAGTAATAAGAGCAAAGGCTATACAGCATTTTATAGCTGGTGGTTCTGTTTAGACTTAATCCCTATAATGCAGTGTTAAAATTTACAAAACAGCTTGTAATTGCAGTAGCTTATTTAAACCAGTTATTTGTGGTTATGTCTGCTGAGGAAACTTAAACTTCTACGTTCCCCAGCCATCTAATAGCAGCAAATTGACTGCGGGTCTCTTGTAAGAATATCTAAATGTAGGCTGTTGAATAATCCCTTTGGGGGCCCTGTAACTATTTTTGTGCCTGGATATGCGTCATCAGTGGGTATTTTCTCTGGTGACTAGCTTACATCAGTAGGTCTCCTGCCATACACTCTATCAGTGAGTGACTTATGATTGATGGGAGTCACGGCTGCTGTTTAGCTTTTATCTGTGACCTCAAATAATGGACAACAGGAATTTCCAGGCTGTTAAATTCCTTGAATGACTGAAGACACAGGATGGCTCTGCTGATAAACGCAGGTAGTACCCAGATACTGGTGTTCACCGGGGCCGAGGTGGGGAGGGGAGAGGGGGGTTCCTCGGCAGCAAGGCGGTGAATCCGGCTCCGATGCGTAGCTGAAAGGTGCGCTGCCCGGGACGCCGGGGAAGCTGCTGCGCCGAAGGACCACCGAGTGACTGTGATGCTCTGACTACCTCTTCCGAGCTCTCCAGCCATAAGTGTCCTCCGGTGGCAGGGGTGTTTCAATGTCTTCGACTGGCTGGTCTTTAGGACAGTTGGTTGGTCCGTTTTATCCCAGGGAGCCTCATTTTGCAGCTCTGTGGAGGGAAGTGCTGTGGAATTTCAGCTGCAGTCTGGTTGCTTTCTTAACCCTTTTTGTTACTGCCTGTGAGCAGTGAGAGGATTTATTGGAGTGCTTAACCCAGGTGCTGTCTGGGTTAAATCTGAAGGTGCAATAGGCTGTGTGGTTTTAAGGTTAAGTTGCACCTGCCACAGTGACCCACTGAGCATGGGGTCATAGTTCATTTCCTGGTGTTCAACACTGCACATTATGAAAATAAGGACTGCAGCTACTGATTTATCCCCTCCTTCTCCTTCTACTCTGCTTTTCTGTCAGAAGTTGAGATGCAAAATGGGGCTGCAAGGCAGCTATGAGATTTTTGTGAGTGTTACTTGGGATGAATTTAGCAGCTTGAGTCAGCCCTATGGTGAGGCGCTTTGTCATTTCTTCTTTCCCCTCTGTTCTCCCCATCTCTCCTGGGCTCGGTCCCTCTGATACAGCTGTGATAGGAAACAGGAGATCAGCTCTCTGTGAACTCAAGCTCCAAAGTCTCTCTAGTCCTTCTGGCATGCAGTGAGTAAAAATGACAGACATGGATGCTCTTGGTGTGGTTGATGATTAAAAAAAAGTCCTTAATGCTGTTTATCGCGTGGCATTGTTTGGCTGAGAGAGGGTAGCAGCTGGATCCAAATTCCTCCTCACCACTTCTTCCTGTTGGCAGGTGGCCCTCCGCATGGGCCCAGCTTGCAAACTCTCACACGGATCTTACTTACTTGAGTGCCTACTACTGTTTTTCACTGAAATGACAGCAGAATGAGGGGTTTTGTGCATGATTTTGAGACTTGAAAACTTTCAGAAAGAAAATTGGAGCTTCATTTCAACTCTTCCGGGTGCCTCCTCCTCTGCATGCACTAGCCCAGAGGTGGTAGTTAATGAATGAAACCAGGCGTTGTGCAGGAGCCAGTTCACCCACGTCTGTGCCTTCATTGGCACAGCGCTTACATAAAGCTGCCTTCAGTAGCAAGACATGTGCTGTCGTAGTGTGGATGCCCTGGCTCTGAGGGATACAGGTTATGTATCCCTTTCTGTTCCTTGCAGTCAGGTGCCTGCTCCAACACACGCGCTGGGTCTGAAGCAAGTTTCCTCATCTGCTCTCTGGCTAGATGAGTGCTGGTTAGGAACAACATTCAACAGAAGTAGTAGGAAGAGAAGTGGCAATTAAAAAGAGGCTTGGAAGATCAAGGGAGAGGAGGGAGTGAAAAGGTTTTTGTTGAACTGTGGTTTATGAGTATACTCTTCCTTTGTTTCTATATAATTTATTTTTTTTTGCAGTCACTCCAATAAGACTGTGATTCATGACAAACTGGTTATATAATTCAAAATCTTTAAAAGGTTAAATTCAAAAAAACTTGATAGGTCTTGAGCAATTTGCATTAAAATTCAGTAAATTTTCCTGGGGTACTGTGCTTAGAAAATGTGAAGCTTGCTAACTGTTTGATGTTGCTGTATGTATCATTTGCTACAGCTTTCTAGGAATTGTGCCCATTAACATCTTTCGGCTAATATTGACCTCTTTCCCGTCTGTTTTTAGGGGGATTGTATTTAGGGTGGTGATAGTATTTTAGGGTAGCTTTCATTTACAGTGTTTGTGTGAAAGTTCAGCATCACTGAATTTCCAGAAAGACTCTGCAGGCCTTCAGAACATTTCAGAAAGGGCACCATTTGCTAGGAAAAAGCTTTAGCAAGTTAGTGCTGATTCCTGATGCTTGGCACTGGGGCTGTCTGCAAGGTGGGAGGATGAAGTCCAAACTGACATGTGGTAGTGTAGGTACCTCTCTGTGTGCTGTGACAGAGGTGTCATGTTGGGGACTAATTTAGGTGCTGACCCTTCAGTGAAGTCATGCCAAGTGGATGCCTAGGTCCACGTGCCTACGCCCTGTTGATTTCAGTGACTAATTGCAGGCACCAAGTTCTGCTTGCCCAGCTTGAATTGAGGAATGATGACTACAGTGGCTAAAGCCTTGTTTTTCCAGAAGAGCCTTCACCTATTCAGTGGCCACCTTTAAAATCTTGTCAGTTGCCCTGGACAGCAGCTGACCAGATATTTCATCTTGGTAGTCAGAATAATTAGGTGTCATGAGCAAGGGATACTGCACATTTACTGGAAATCAAAGCATCCGCTGCTGCATCTTGTAATAACTCCATCAGCAAACCTCTCCTTCCCCCACTGAAGCATGTTGGTGTGCAACTAGTTCCCAGTGGGCTCAGGGTTGTAATTACCATACTTGGGAGGCAAAAACGGAAACTGAATCTGACATGGGAATATCAGGGGCTTCATTTTGAAATTTTTTTAATGTGTCAGCTGAAGTAAAAGATTAAATACAATTCATTTCTCTCCTACCTGTTAAATCTATGACTGCATGCTCTGTACAGCTCCTGTCATGTTGGGTATTTCTTGAGGGTCATAACAATAAATGGTGATTTTTATAGTTTTGTATTGTTTTGACAAAGTGCTCTCAGTGATTAAGTACTTTTGAGAATGAAGATATGCCCTGCAATAGGAAGAACAGAAAAGTCAATACAAAGTTCACCTTGCCCATGGCCCTCCCTTCTGGCAGCACAGTTTTGCCTGATGAGCATGGAGCAGGCAGTGCTGCTGAGTCATTCAGGAAATCATTAATGCAAGTAGAGGTATGTTGCTACTATGAGCCACCTATACATTGTAAAAGTGTTCTGAAATGTAAGGCAAAGTAGTGGTTTCACTACTTCAGGGCACATGGTGTCTTTTGATTGTGCTAGTTCAAAATCATCTTATCATAGTCATAAATACTTAATATCTCAAAGTGATATTTGTGTTTCCATAAAGTCCCATTGAAATTGTTGAACCAGTTCCTAGATGCTAGGAAACTCCAAATTTGGTCAGCTTGTGTGAGGAAGACCTTGGATAGTTTTATTGATTTGTTTTGTGTTTCATTTCTTCAGGTGTCATGGAGGAGATATTTAGACATGATTTTGCTGTAGGGAAAAATAAGGACTTATGCATAAACATAGTTGATATTTGTAGTAAGTGGAGCAATAAAGAGCAAATACCAAAAAAAACCCACTGCGGTGAAATAGTATAAAGAAAATACAGTGTAAAGAAAAGTTGGAGAAGTGAAAGAGGGTGTTGGTATTTCAGTTTTGTGGCATTTCATGTTTTTAATTCGATTGATAAGATAAATGAAAAGCCTTCTGTCTTTTTGATGTTACTGTGTACAATAATGTGAATGAATGGAGGCAGATGACACTTCAGCTCTTCCTGCGCGTTCTGTGCCTGGTGACCTTGGTCCTGAAACCTTTGCTCATCAGCTCAGTTCTTCCTGCAAGTGGCCAGTGACTTTCATAAGACTGCTGGAGATCCAGGACCAGGCTGTCATTAAGTTACTAGATTTGTAAATGTTACCCTGACACCGAGTTAGTTTGAAAGGAATTCACCCATTTATTTCCACCTGAGGAAGAGAGAAAGAAGATACTGCAGGTGAAGGTGATGTGCTGTGGCAGACGGGAGGGTACCTCCTTTATGCTAGCAGCACAGCAGTAACTCCTTTAAACTCTGGCAAAGTCTTTTCTTCATCTCCTGTTTTGTTTCCTGTATATACACACTGTGGTAATTCCTGCAGACATTTTTGCTCTTGGCAGTATTTCCCTTCAGTGCCACAAAGTGAGCATTTTTCCTGCAGCTCAACAAGTGGTGTGCTGCCGGTGACTAGTGCAGGGTCCCTCTCCGTCTGCTTGCAGCCACGAGCACTGCCTACCAGCCTCCTACTTTCAGATGCAGAGCAGTATGTGAATCCTGAGTAAGGGACAGGGTTATCCTGGGTGAAGAGGTTCCGTAACCCAAGGTAACAGTGAGGGAAGAAACTCCCTTCACACTCAAGTTAAAATCTTTGTGAGGCAGAACGTGGCCCTTCAGATTGGCTTGAAAATTGGTGTAAAGGAAGCGAGAAAGAAATGCCACACACTGACATCCCCAGAGCCTTGATAATGTCAGGACACCTGGCAGTACAGTGGTACTTCAAAAATATCACTGTCCTGAAGGATTTACATGATACTGCAATAGCTAATAACATGAGTGCAGTACAAGGCACCAATTCAAGGTTGCTGAGGAGTTTGCCAAGTGTCTGTAGTTTTGTGTCATGACTTTGTCCCTTTGTAGACAGGCCTTTAGCTTTGAGGAGTTTTCCAGAAACTCATCCTGCCTTTCTTTTTCTCAAGCGCAATTGTCAGTTGCTACCCTCCTAGTTAGAAATAATAGCAACTGAGTTAAAAAATGAAATTCCTTACCGGGTAGTCATTTTGTTTTCACAAACTTATTCCACCGTGCTCAAGGACAGACTCTCTGCAGCCTTCCTTCTTGTACAGTTATTTATACTTTTAGGCAGTGAAGTGAATGTACACTTCTGAAATGGAATTGCTCTGTATGCTGCTTGTGACCATCTTTGTTCAGGGACAGAGGAGATACAAAGTCAGTCCGCAAAGTCCTGACATCTGCTGTCCCTTCTTGGGAGCTAGGGTATCAATCTGCAGTGTGAAACTCCTTCCTACCCTGCAGGGAATTCCATTTCCATATACAAAGGTCAGCCATAAAGCCTAATCTGGAAATCTGTAATTTGGGAATGAGAAAGAAATGGGATTATGACAACGAGGAGACACACAAAACTCTTTAAACCCTCTTTCACTAATGTGCAGGGAAAAGTAATTGTAACCAAATTTTCTTACTGTAGCCAAATCATGGAACATCACATTGAGCAAAGAGAATAGGAACCTTTGGGGTTGCTTTGCTAGAAGTTCTCCGTCCTCCGTAAAACTCAAGGTCACATGCTGATGAAACATGGCCTGTCTTTCAATACAAATTGTGGTCCTTTTTCACACTCATGACCAGGAGTTCAGTTTCACTGGAACCTTGCTGCTGATTACAGAGGGAACAAAGCTGCAAATCAGAAGATCAGTTGCTCCTTTTAGTTTAGCATTTTCTACCTTGATTGCTCTTAAATTAGATATCACAGTGGTAACAGCATCAAAGCCAAGATCACCTAGAAGGGAATAGCAGTCCTGAAGAGGTATAAAGAAGTAAAATGTAAAAAAGGAGTATTAGGTTAACTACTGGGAAAAAAATCGTTACAGTGGAGGTCTGTTGCCCTGATGGAAACCAGAAGAGCTGATGAGTTTGAGTAACTCAAAAGTGACCTGGACAAAACACAGTAAAATATACTACGTAGGCTTTTCTTATTTGGGTATGAGATGATCTAATAGACTTTGGCCATTTCCTTTTTGATCTAATTTCTGGGATTCTATGATCACTTTTTAAAAAGGTCATTTTCTTGCCTGTCTGACTGCAAACCTTCTTTCTGAAAGTTTTTGGCACTTTTTACCACAAAGGGAGACATTTACAGAAATCCAACGTGGTGGTATTTTGTAGACTCCAAACAGATTTTTCATGGCCTTGTCTTGCTGTTGCTCCATTGTAAAATTCCCAGAATACTTGATGGGAGTTTTGCATTAAAATTAGATGGTATTTATATCTAGCCACTCTTTAGAGACCCAAGCCATATCCATGCTCTATTCCCAGAGTAGCCTTCTTCCAGTTCTTTAAAGCTACATTTTGGCTTTACAGGAAATAATAATCATGCCTACCATACTGTAACTAAAATATTCAGACACATGAATCTTCTTCTTGACTTCCTATAAAAATGTCATTTGCAGCTTTATTTTGTTTGTTCTAGTTTGACTATAATATAAACGAGTTTATTAAAGAGTTAGCTCTAAGTTGCAGTTCTTTCTTGAGACTGCAGAGTTTTACAGAAAATATTATTGAAACTGCAGGGCAAAACCATGTATTAACAGAAAAATGAATAATGAGTCTGTTTTCATATGGATTTTTCAAAAACTACAGCTTGTAGTTGAACTAAATGTACTATTTCTTCCACTGCAGCCAGGAAGCCCTCATAGACTTTTGACAGTGCCGCCAAAAAATTAATGCTTCAGCTGTTTAAAAGATATCAAAAGCTTGTTTGACAATTGCAATCTCTTCCAGGAATTTCCTTTCTCATTTTCCTTCCCTATAAAAATTGATAACAAGATGCTTATATAGTAGAAATGGAAAGTCAGAGGTATGTTACAAAGCCTTATGCATTCCTTCCAGCCTCAAGAGATGAGGCACGACGTTTCCACGGCAGGCTAGGAAATGCAGGCACTCCACTCTGTAAGTAGCATTTGCTTTGAGGATTAACTGCTTGCCAAGATAGCGCAGATTTAAATGTTTTCTAAGACATTTTTGAGTTTTTAAGTGATGTGGCAGCCAACATGAGAGTAGTTGGAGATGGCTGAGTAGGAACTCAAAGCATTGACCAAGGAAAGACAAGACAAAATGAAGCAGAGAAATACGCTGTGTGTGCCACCGTCAGTTGACACAGCAGGAGTGAAGGCAAGGGAAAGCAGCGCCAGCCCAGCTTCTCTTGATTTTTTTCCTCACTTTTACACACCACAAGATGTGACAAAATGAAATGAGATGCAGCTTGAACTTTTGTTCTGAAGCGTATTGAAAAGGTGCTGAAACATGGACTCAAAGGTCAGAATTGTTCCCTTTTCTGTAACTAATTCCTAGGGCAGCTGTTAATACTACTCTGTCTTTTAAGGCTAATCTTTAATAGTATCCGCTGATACATAATATGAAATATAGAGTATTACTGTGGCTGTGATGAGGAGCAGTTTGTTCTTCTCTATTGATAGAAAGGAGATTCTGTGTTAGGAAGAGTGAGATAATTAAAGAGGTTGCCAATAAAAAAGCCACTGTATTTGCAGAGGGTGCCCTTGAGTTCAGCAAATGCCAATTAGAGAAATGTCACTTTATGTGTACGATGGGTTATTACTACACAAACACTTGTACAGTTACGCACTGGGTCAGAAGGGCAAGTTACCTTCACCTCACAGCCATTATTTTAAAGCAAACACAACTATCAGGCACACAAATATTGGGTGTGTGAAAGGGGAACGGTAAAGCAATGAGTGTTTGAAAATTCAGGCTGAAGAGAAAAAGAGTCAATGTAACAAGCCTGGATGTTGTGGGAGGTGATTTTTACCAAATTTGCACTACATGTATTAGAAATACTATCTTTATATAATGGAGAAGTGAATACTTCCTTCCACCACTCAAATAAAGTTAATACACTGTTATGTTGTTCTGATGCTTGAAAATGGGAGAGAATATACATTTCTTTCAGTTACCTTCTTTGATATTGAAATGTTTGTAGTCTATGTGCTTTTGTAAATTAATTTGTGTGCTTTCTTTTGTTATGCTACCAATGGTCTGGTATCACTAACATCCCTTGTGTAGCATTGTCTGGCTTCAGTAAAAGGAATAAAGGACAGTTCTGCAAGTAACATGGTTCAAGACATGGCCTTCAGTGTTTATTACTTGCACCTGTTTGTAGGTGTTCCACTTGGTATTTTATTTTGCATGTTTTACCTGAAGCTTCATTAGATTCAAGTCTAAAGAGACAGAACACTCTGTGCATGCTGTAGTCATCTTGGGTGTGTACATGATAGCTGCGCTATGTGTGGATTCCTGAGTTTTGCTCTAGGGCTATCGGGTTTCTCTTCCTTTCCAAGGCGGCTGCAATCAGTGCTTGTGCTGTCTTCTCTCTAGGTCATAAGAATGACCACACTTCAGCAAGGGTTGTGTTATCGTCGCTGGCCTGAACCTTTGTGCTTGCTTGACCTCATGCCTCTAGGAAGCTCAGCTGGCAAACACAGCGCAGACCTTTGTGGCAACACCCTCCGGGGTGCGTGGGCTGCCAGTTAGGTTGTCTTGCTTCCATATATGCCAAGATATTTTCATTGACGTGCTCTTTTCACAGGTTTGAAATTGCTGTGTCTTTAAAGTACCAGCTTTCCCTAAAGGGGAAGCACTGCGCTTGCCTAAGGACCTGCTCGAACCCAGCATCTGCTGGAGCAGGACAGGGTGGCAGAAGTTAAATGGAGAGCATTAGTTTGAAAAATTTTATGAGGTCACCATCCTTTTAAATTGGTTTACACAGATGGCTGTCTGGTTTGTTGCTTTGTCCTTGCTTAATAGTAACTGTTTATGGAAAAATGAATTGCTTTGCAGAAGGAGGTCCAAAAGCTCATGCTGTTGTTTCCCTCACTGGAGATCTTCATGTTATTATGGGCATACAAAGATTTGGCCTGAAATGGAGATTAATTACGAAGCGCACAGTGAATAATTAACTGTTTGACTTGTTCCTAAGCTTTGTAGTCACCGGGTTAGAAATGATTTCCCAAACTGCAGGAGATAAGAGAAGGTTATTCCTGGTTTCACAATGTCCGTATTGTTAGGGCTTTATGCTGTGTGTACTCTGACATCAGCTGATACCTACGCAAGTCGGGTCCAGCTTCTCATCCAAACCACTTCCTGGGGTTTTCTCGGGTAATGGCAGTGATTCAGAAGACACCACAGTATCTCAGAAAGCCATCTCTTACATGTCGCACTCAGACTGTGTGACCGGGAAGAAATTAAGTTCTTAGGAAAGAGTTTTGATCTTAAAAATACCCACATTTTTTTATTTGTTCTGCATTCAGATTTAGATGTGCATTGCTTGGCTTGTGGCCTTCTGACCTGTTCATAGACTCGTGGTATGTATTGTGGAAGATGTAGAAATATGTCTGTATGTGTATGCGTGAGGCAGGGGCCTCAGACTAGCTTTCAGGTAGAGACACTAATTTTGCATCTACAATTGTTCCTGGCAAAAAAAAATAAAATCTCAAGAAATAAATGAGATTAAATTTTTTTAGTGGAAATCAAATCTAAATAATGGTACTCTGCCCTTTTGCAGGACTGTCTACTTAAGAAGCTGAGACTGGGTTAGAAACGTTGATGAAGCCTCTATTCTGTGAGGTGGGTATGTTTTTATTACTATTTTGAAAAAGCATAGAAAATTTAAACCATTGCCCAAGTCCAGACACAGAGCTATTTAAGAGCTGTGAACAGAGTCCAGAAGTTTTCTGCCATGGCACGCGTTCTGATCAATACTTACAAATAAGGTCTTTTGCCCTCCTCTGGAAGGAAGTGATGAGTTTTTGCACTCTGTTAGCATTTGAAGTGGCTATTTTAATTTTTGATTTCTGACTAATGGAATAAATTACTCCCACAGATACTTCTGCTCCGCTGTCCTCCTGCTCGTGTTGTGTGGTGGCCTTAGATCACAGTTTGGGGAGATAACAATCTGTGATAGGGGAGTCAGTGGAAATGAAATGTGTCCACTGGATTCAGGGCACACATTGTCAGGGGTTCAGAAATGTTCAGTGTGTTTCATTTCTATTTTATTTTAGCTTTTTGTCATGGTCAGATGCACCAACAGTCTTTTAATAAATCTCCTTCCGTGTTGAGACTTGCAGCTCAGGTTCGTAGAGCCATGAGGGCTGAATAATTTGAGTAACTCTAGAAGTGAAACTGAACATTTGTAGGTGCAGCAACTACAAGCAGCAAAACTAGTGAATCCTTGTAATTTTGATACCCTTTGTCATTACATGATACTGTTTGCAAAATCATCAGCTCTGCTTGGCCTCTGCATGAGCAGCTTGGATGTGGACCCTCAGTGCTTCCATGTGACGAGCTGGTCACCCACCCCTGCCCAAGCGGCCCTGCTCCCAGGGGACTTGTTTTGGGCAGTGGTCTGGAGAAAGTCCTTCTTGGGATCTTGGTTATTTGCACCGGTTTCCTTTTGGCTTTGGGAGGTAAACTCAGCAAGTGGGCTTCTGCCTCCTGCTTCACGCCATCGGGATCCTGGATTTGCTGTGTCAAGGAATAAGTTAAGATTGGAATGTGTCTCTTTAAGGATCTGGGTTTTTCTTTAAACTGGTGTTTGCCTTTAAAAGCCTTTTTTGAATAAATTACTCTTTCAGTAAGTACCAGAATAGATATTGATAAAATATGAATTTATGCATGCCAGCATTTATCTCTTTTGTGTCTATTCACAAATACATAACGAAAATTGACTCTAGCTCCATATGGCTCCCCATCTCTTCCCTCCCCCAGCTGTCAGCTTCTCCTTACCTGGATGAATAAAAGGGAGCAGAGAGCTGGGCCACAAGTTGAAGGTGGGTGTAGCAGGAAAGTTATATTCAAAACATTTTTCTCTAGGACCTCACTGTGGCTCCTCAATTGTCTCTCAGTTCAGATGGAAAACACCCTAAAAATATGACACAGTTTAATGCCAAGCTTAGCTTCACACTCTGAAAAAGATACGAAAATACTCAGATGGTGAGTTACCTATGTCCAGATTTGCTTTCGGGGTGTTAGAGGATCTACTAAAGCTTTTATTGCTTTAGAAGCTTTTCTGTATACATTATGGCTATTAATTAAAATCACTTTTTAATCTGAAATTTTAACTTGGTTGAATTAGAGATGACAGGCCCACTGGTAATCTGTTCCGTAGGGCTATAAGAAAGTTGAGATACTTCCACCCGATACCTTGCATTTTCTGAACATAAGCACATTTTGCTGTTTTGAAGCATTTAAGTTCAAAATCTATGGTCAGGTTTGTAATAAATAATTTGATTGAGACTATGCAAATCCATTGCTGTAGCGTAAAATGCTGTTAGATCCTTGAGAGGGAAACCACCTTAATGTGCCCGCAGGCGGAAGGTGCTGCCTCACTGCCCACACCATGCAGCTGGAAAACCCACGCCAGTTGCTTCAATGCTTTGGTGTGAACGGACTTCTCCATCTCTCCAAAACTGGAAAGTTAAAAGCCAGTATTAAGAGTTGTTGCCATTAATCAATGATTCCATTATGACAGCGTTACCTTGGCTTCTGGGGCCATGTGCGTGGGCAGCCAAGAGGTCTTCTTCTGTTGCTGATACCCCAGTCAGCTGGTAAGGGAGCTAAAATGGTCATGGCTGATTGGGAGGTTTCTTTGAAGATTCCTTTCTGCTGCTGCCTTTAGAAACCAAACATGAGGACACAGCTTTCTGTCCTGTTAAACCATTAAATTATATTGTCAAATTCAGAGCAGTGAGATCACATTTTAAAAATATCTAGAGGGATAAACAGAGAGAAGCAGCTAAGGAGGAACAGAAGACAAAACCGGTTGGAAGAACATTTAAATGGCAGAAGGTTCTGAAATACTTTACCTCTGCTCTAAACTGGGACAAACCCTTGACAGCTCTTAAACAGTAAGATATCTTATTTCAGAACATTTTAAGTGTTTCTTCAGTTTTATTTTGCATAAAGATATTTTTATGGTGTGAAGATATTCCAGCTCAACTTGTATGTCTTGGTAACTTATAATTCACTGGATAGTCCAACAATACTGTTGAACTCTTAGTATTAAAGTATTTCATTATATCACAAAGTCTGTAACTTTTATTAATCGTCATTTAAATCAAGGACAAAATTTCTATTTTTTTATGGAACTTTTCACTTCTATAAAATCAGTATGTTTTTCTTCTAGGGAACTCCTCAAGGCTGAAAAGTTTGGATGAGTTACACAGTTTTACAAATTTTTTCAATTCTTAATATACAGTTTCAATTTTTAAAATGAATGAGAAGTGCTTTCTTTTATTGTCTATAAACCCCATAAATCCCTAGAATTACATATTTATGACTGCATAGGATTTCAGCACAGATAGGGCTGACTTTTCATTTCTGTGAGAATGTTTACAAATGAACGGTCTCAAGAATAAAAATGCAGCTTTTTTACGCGTATGTATTGCAAATATAGAACTTGCACACAATCTGAGCCGTGAACCAAAAGCTTCAGATTTAGCCAGCAGAGAGGAAGGAATTCGTCTGCTCTACAGCAAAAGGAAGTATTTGCTGTGTTATTGTAGTACATGGCCTTTTGACATCTTTGATAAAGTATTTAAGGGTTGTGCACCCAAAGTCTGCTGCCCTCTTGACCCACCATCCATCACCGGCTGTAGATGAGGTGGGTGAGACGCAACTCCATAGGAGAGCCATTGTCTCAGCCCCATGCAGCTCCTCCAAGAACAGAAGCTGCAGACAAATTGGCTCCCTGGGACTCACTGCGCTGCTCAGCCTCCGGGCATTTTCTCTTTCACCTATACCTTTTTCTGGCCCTGTTCTGTGCAGGCTGGGGTGGACAGACATATGAGAAAGCTCTGGAATTGATCTGCTTTCCACTCAGCTTCACTGGACATGACTGAGATGAGAGTCTGGGTTGTTTGTTTTTTTTCTGTATTAAAAAGAAAAACCAGAGACAATTATCATAGCACCGTGCCGTGGCGATATATTTAAATTTATTTTCTTTTTGGCTATTCAACACTATTGATAGATGATGCTTAAAATGCTGAATTGCCCATCATTTTTCTAGCACACTGTGAATTGCCCAGTCTTTTTTTTTCCCTCTCTCAAAGAAGTTCTGGTTACAGAGATGCCAGCATCCCCAGTAAGTATGCCAAGAATGTAGCTATACTTTATACTGCTAAATTAACAGACAGGAATAGTCTCACCAAACCAGATTCAGCTCTCAGATGTGAAAGCATCTCCTTTAGCCCAAATTTTAATGACTTTTACATGAGAAGGTTTCACAAATATAGCATACAGTGTGATTAAAACAAATTCTGTAGCCTCTCTATGTTGATGAGGTAACTTGCAGAAAATAGTGATGATTTCTTCGTTTTCAATGACCAACCAGGGGTTGGCAACATCTTGACATTTAGGTAGGTTAACTCTTCTCTTAGTATCTTAAACTATTTAAAATTTAAAAAGAACATTTCTAGTTTGTCTTTTCTACTTCTCTGAGCACTGGTTTGAAGTGAAAATCAGGGTTTGATTCCTATTTGGTTTGTTACATATTTGTATGCATGCAGTTCTATTAGCTTTGTGCATTGTTATAATTTTCATTCTTGTAAATGACGGGAGAATGAGTCCTAGATGGCATAACAACAGTATCAGAAGAGCTAACTTCTGTTGTTGTAGTATGTGGTGCTGATGGCGTGAAATATTCTCAGATACACAGTTCTGTCTCCTGACCAGGAAGACTCTGGTCATGAGATGATGAAATCTGCGGTCTTTGATGATTTGCCTGTGCCAACTGGAATATCCAGGGAAATCCTGGCCCCCTGCAAATTTTAACAGTGACTGTGTTATGATGAAATGAGGAGTAAGTTTTACAATTTACTTAAAAGAAGGGAAAGGTTCTTTCATTTTTACAAACACCTTACTTAAGAGATGCTGAAGTCCATAGACTGACTTCTTCTTGGAACCATTTTAGGTTCCTGTCATGAAACGTAGTGAGATACACAAGTGCTAGGAGAAAAAGTTAAAAGGAGCATACACAGGTGCTCGGATAGAAATACACAATTCTTTATGGTTGTACCACACTGTAAATACTGTATCTCCCAGTCATTATAGGTGCTCAGACGCTGGAGAGATACTTTAGATGGGATTACTTTGTGTTGTTCTCTAGTCCACTGTATTTCTAGTTTTCAGTGCACTGTACTACTCTATTCCTGTTTATAAATCTTCTAAGTGTGCACATTAAAAAAGTAATTAAATTGTCATTATAATTTATAGTATGCCTGAAGTCAATCACCTAATTAAACAGAAAGAACAGAGAGGTAGTAGGTTCATAAGCATTTATTAAGTACTACAGTATTAATTATGCAGGACTTTTGAACCAAGCAAAAGAGGAAAGAGTGGAAACACCAATCTAAAAAGGCTTTCCATTGCTGCCCTTCTCAATTTAAAAATATGAGACACTTCTCCACCCCCGGTTGGCAGGACAACACTAATGCTTTTTGTTAATTTTTAATGAAATTATGGTGGAGGTTTTTTATGATGATCACTTGCAGCATTTTCTTGTAATATTTTTTAAAGAATAATATGTCTCCGTGCGGAGACCTATAAATACATGAGTAGAATTGGAAGATATATTTAGAGCTACGGTTTGGGGTGGATTGTGCAGGACAGACTCCTTTGGTCATCACTCTTCAGCGTCTCAGGCAGGGAGTGGAACCTCTGCCAGTCCCAGAAAAAGGGCTCAGGGGGTGGTGAAGGTGGGGGCTGGGCCCAAAAGAGGAGTCTCTGGGTGGCACTGAAAGAGCAGCAGGAATGGAAAGGGACACCATGTATCACAAGAAGGTTTGCTCCTTCATTGCAACCTTTCTCCCACCTCTAGCTGTAAAGCCATGTTGCCTGGCTGAAATCAAACGGTACGAGCTGCTGGCCTGCCCCACAGGGACCAGGGTCGGGAGGAGGCTCTGTGGGGCAGTGGGTTGTAGCTTGCAGCCCAAGAAATGGAAGTGCTTTTTATTAGTGAGCTTGTGGAACAGAGCTGTCTTACTGTGTTTGGTTTGTATTTTGCTGCATCAGATGAACTGCCTCAGTACAGGGAGGTGACAAGGCTGGAGCAGAAGTCAAATATTTAGAATATCTTCTTTTTTCCTAGTTTGTTAGAAAAAAACAAACTGCTGATAACACACTGAAACAGACTTACCTGTGTTCCATGTTGTTCCTGGGGGGATTCATTTTACCCTTGGTGGCTCTTCCATGTCAATGTTAGATATCAAAACTTTCCTCTTAGATAGCAGAGAGGTCTGATGCTGCAGCACGGGCCTCTAGCCCTGGCTGCAGTGAAGTGGCCCACGAGCTTTAGGGGAGAGAGCGAGTGAGCAGGCAAACAGGCAGCTGCTGGGAGCTTTTCAGAGGGCAGGCGAGCGTATCGTCTGCGATCTTGTATGGATCCATCAGCCTGGAGTGAGCAGAGCCTTGCTGGTGCTTGGGAATACACATGCAGCCAGTAGGCAAACAACTGCAATAGACCAGGATGGAGATCACTGAGGGTTTTGAACAGAATCAAGTGTACACTTTGCAACTCAAACAGATGCTGATGGTAAGAGCTAAACTGAAATCATGGGAAAAGAACACCTTTGCTTTTTTTCTATAAGAACTTGTAGTAACAAAAGGCTCTCTCCCAATGCATCAGAGGTGGGGCATTTAAAAGACCTTCAGATCAGAGGTCCTTAAAAAAAGCCAAAAACCACTCTGTATGAATGGACAGGAAGACGTTAGAGACTTACCTACTTGTACTGTCATTATCAAATAGATGAAACATATTTGGAACCTAATTGTGCAGATACCGGTTTACCTTGGAACATATTAAATAGGAATTCATTGGCAATACATAATTATAACAAAAGGGCAACATCTGAAAGTTGGACCTGACTTACCTGAAAACCGGAGAACCAGTTCAATAGCTCTCTTTTCTGGAAGAAATTGAGATTGTGTGATTGGAATATAAATCCTTTCTGAAGGCTGTTTCTTTTCACAGTCTTTAACAGACTGCACTGAACTGACAGCAAAAACAACAAAAAAAGAAAAGCTAGACTGAACAATCAACAAAATTTACCCTGTATAGGTTTTTCATTTAAACTGAAAACAATGAATCTGTTTGGCCACAAGCCCTGCAGTATTCTGTACCATCTTCTTTTGTCAAAGGATGCAAAGGATTGTACGCTAAGGCCTGATCCAGCAATTCATTTGGCAGCATCCTGTCTCCTTGTCCCATGCACCTGCTGAGACACAGGCTTGCGTGCCTTGCTGGAGGGAAACCTGTGAGTACCACTCTTCATCCAGTGAAATCAATAAGAGTTTTGCTAATGTTTCAAAAAGATATAATTGGGATTCCCTTTACAACAAAGACAGCATTTTATCTTATAAGGAGCAAACAAAATTATTGACAGCTCTTCATCCTAGAATACATAATAACCCTATAATGAGCACAGTCATTATGCTTTGGGTTAGCACTGCAGCAGCATTATATAAGAAATGTAACATGACAGTTGTCTGAGGAAAAATTATATAGATATATGTGTATAGAAAAAAGGTAGTGGCCTAACCAAGGTTTCAGATGACATAATACACGTTGGGTATATAATTCATTTTATGGTCAATAAGCTGGTCTTCTGAGCTGCATATTGGAAAACATAATGCTTGTCTGTTTGTATCAGACTTTACAGCTATCCCTTTAATACATAAATTGCTTGTGCCATGCTATTGTTAAGCATGTTTTCAACTTCTCATGCTGGCAATAGGCAGAGGCAGTCCTGAGAGCGGTGTCCTCTCTTGACTGAAACAATGAAAAACTAGAAAACCCAAACCTTCCTCATATTGATTCTGAAAACAAGTTGGATGTGTATTATACTGCAGTATGTTTCAAGTAACCGTGGAGCAGCCATTTGGCTATCGTCTGCCAATTTTTTTGTCAAAACAGAGTAAAAAAGTCTCCTTTTCATGTGTGAGAGCCCATTCCTTATCACTTTCTTTAGACGTATATTTTCATTGGGAAAATGGACTTGTTTTATGTTACAGGCAAATAATGGATTCAAAGTCCCAAATTCTACTTTAGTGCAAGTGCGTTATGATACAATGACACACCAAATGAATGTTGTATTTTAATCCATGAATGGATCATTGTAGAAATATTTGCAAATCCTCAGGTATTGAAACTGGCACAGCTGTTCTGTCGTAGATGGAGAACGTGACCACCCGAGTCTGTCTTTATGAGTTGCTCAGAAATCACTCAGTGAAGTCTGTGTTAGGCACTTGTAGGATTAGGATGGGTGGGTGTTTGGTAGCACGTGCCTCATACGCACAGTGTGTGACTCCAGGCAGCTCAGCCAAAGATGCTCGCTGTAAGGGTGAGCAGGCCACCAGCTTCTCCTGTGCTCCTGGACCTTCTCTCTGTTGGGAGCACAGGGGCATCACAGTCATTAATATGTACCAGGTGAAGAGTGTTATTTAAAAATCACAATATGTGGTGCCCTTGCCATGACTGCAGCCCATCCAGGCACATCAGAAGCATCTTTTAAGTTCCTGCTACTGAAACTTAGTATGGTTTCAACAGCCTTCAGATGCTCTGTGTAAATTCTCAGGTGTCTTGGTGCTGATGTGGCTTCATTCCTAGCAATGCCTAATGAAGGAGACATACATTTATGTAAGGAGATAATACTCCTTAAGCAAGTTTGGGTGGAACTTCCCTGGAATTATGGAGCACATTGTGAAGAACAGGAGTATTAAATTCCAGCTATCTCATTAATGTGCATATTGATCTTGTATGTGTGATCTTCTCAAGGTGTTTCTTGGAAGAACAATACTACATTTGAAAGAACAAATGCCATTATGGAGCAGCGAGATGTGTGATGGCATATTTCTAACTTCAAGCCTCATAAAATAAATTCCTAACTAGACTCCTTGCAAACATTTCAAATCCAGAGCCAAAAAGGTAACCTCAATTCATAGGACTCTTCAGGATGATGGAAAAGCCCGAAGTCAGGATGAAAGAGTGTTTGAGACAAGAAATTTAGGTATATTGAGTCTGGAGAAAGTGTAAGTCAGAGCTTTGACTGCACATACATATATGCAAAAGGGCTGGAAGAAACAGGGCAAGGTATTTTCACATGTTGAATCAAAAAGGCAGAAAAATACTGTGGTTAAGCTGCAGCTGGGAATGTTTTGCTAGACTGTTCGATACTGCAAAGGGGTTACTGCTATGCAAGATTTAGGTCAGTGGAGCAAATTGCCATGGGAGGGCGTGGAGTCAACCATGGCTAGACTAGGTAAATGTCTATTGTAGATGATCTAGGATGACCCATTTAGAGGTGGCTTCCAACCCAAATGTTTCTGTGATTTTTGTTCTCTTTGGGTACAACTCTTGTCAGATTGACTTTTCCTTCCACTTGGTACGTGAATTATTACAGCCCTATTGACAAAAAAGCCCTCTGTGCTAACAATAGCATGTAAGCTAGAAATATTATGAATATTTGCATGTTATAGAGGATATAAAATGCCAAATAATTATTACATAAACTCAATAGTGTGTTTGTGTTTATGAATATTCTCTAGAAATCTGTGTTAAAATTAAAATATAAATATTTGTACTATTCTTAAAACATTTTGTTTCCTTAGAATAACACTTTTTTTCTACATAAATGTCTCCATATTTTAAAGATGGGAAATGTATAAAATTTTAGAGAATAATATTACACAAGGAGGTAAGATAACATTCTGTGTCCCTGTAACCTCACAAACTACATCTCTCCTCCTACAAACGTTTGTCGCAGTGCTAGTTCCCAGGGAAGGGTTTAGAGGACCTACAGACCAGTAAGCCAATGCATGTATGTGTATGTACATATGTGCATACATTTAAGTAATAGTCTTACTCAATGGTTACTGTAGTCAGTGGAATTTTTAATTGATTCCAGGGCACAGAAGACATGTTTTCTCTATTCCAGGTTAGGATTTCTTTCACGACACTATATTTTTCAAAAGCAGGCTCTGTTAATCAGTGCATGGTGGAATACTCACTTTTATCAACAGAACCAGCATAATGTACAGCTAACCACCCATAGCAGGGAAAATCCAAGTTCCACTGACTTTTATGATACTTGAATCAAGCTTCCTAATCATGTTTCTGTGATGATCTGCAAACCCACTGGGAACTTTATTGCATATTGCCAGGACTAGTCATAATGAGATTATATGAAAAATACTGGAATGTAGGTGCTGAAAACTAGATCTGCAGTTCAAGTTAAGGATTTCTTTGACTTGTCAAAATGAAAGAAAAGGAGTAGCCCCAGCAAAGGTAATTCTGACTCCATTTACTTATTCTCTTTGAATCCCATTTGAAACTACTGTAGGGTTGGTGTATTAGTAAGCAATCCTTAGAGAAGGGATGAGAAGTGCTTTACTGTATCCTAAGGGCATGCTACATGGATCAGGTATAGTGAGCCTGCCTGGAGCCTTTTCCTGTGTTCTCCTAATTCTGCTTGTCTCCCGTGAAGTAGTCTTGATAGAAAAATAGGTTGTTTTCTTTGAGTGCTTGCTGTTTTATCATTTAAGTGGTTTCTGCTGGTCACAAAGATTCTGGAACAGCATGATAACAGTTTGGGTTATAATTGGCTGAATTTTAATGTATCTGTTGTAACTTCCTGAATCAGAATCGGTGGTATTCATCTCTGGAAACTCTGAAGTGGGAATTTGAATAACTCTTTGGAGATGTAAAATTCAGATGCGTCTTTTTTGTCCTTTTTTTCCTCTAACTTATCACCTGTCTTAGTCTTTAAAAGTGTCTGAGTTTCTGAAAGATCACTGTTTTCTGTTGTGCCTTTTATTCCCCCAAAGAAGCCTTTAACTTGATTTCTTACGTTTCTTAGCAGTGGCATTATGTTTTCTTGGCAGAAATATTTTTGCTGTCTAGCATGTTGACTGGGTTATCTGAAAGCATTTTTAGGTCCCATGCACTTTCTTGGCTCCTTTCCTAGGGCAGATTTTCCTCAGTTGGACTTTCTACAGTCAGTGTGGCCTCTCACCATTTTACTGGTTTTTATTAATTTTTGAGCAGAAGCCCTAATGTAGAACCAAACCTTGAGGTTTTAAGGGGACAAGTCTTGGTGAAATTGCCATCTTACAGTCCCTAGTCTTTTGCCTGCAGCTGCAATAAAGCTCTGCTGAACACAGCAGAGAAGGCAAAGACGGCTTGGCTTAAAACCAGTTTTTCCATTTGTCTCCTTCTTGAGGCAACCGACCAGGCCTTGAAGATACTCCACACTAATAGGAAACAGCCTCAGGAACCAGTTTTAGCTAATCCCTGGGAGTCTCTTTAAGTCAACCATAGGGCCTCTTTCTGTCACGTAGTGGTAGGGTATCCAAGTGAGCTGGCACCTGGCTTTTGGGCACAGATGTGAATAAATTCAGTGGAGACTTTGTTCACCTGCATTGCCATTTGTGTTTCAAAGGTCAATAATTTTCTTCTTTAAAATATGTTGCTTTTTAGTGACCTTTCTGGGGATAGTAAATAAAGGTAGCTTAGAGAGGGATCGGTTTAGTACATTGCTTTGGAGACTTTATTTTAGTCTGACTCTGCTATGTTGGCCCTCACAAAAGGTTATCAAGGTGATACTCTGCCCGCAACAACATTCATGAGTCCTGAAAATTCAGGATAAAACCTGTGTGTCTGTCTTAAAGTAATGAGTCTTCTATCAAGTACCACATCATGAATAATTGTTACTTAGGGCTTTTAAGTTCAGTAGGGTTGCTGGTAAGTTTATTTCTTCATCTAGTACTGTAGTGATACAGAAATCGAAACTTTCTATTTTGCCTTTTCTGTAACTCTTCACCTATGCTGCAGATCTCAGATGGTAGACAGGTGTTACCTTTGCAAGGGGTCACAAAGGTTGAAGATCACTCTGCCTATGGATCATCATTGGTTTTTAGCTGGAAATTACTACTCCACCACTCTGTTTGTTGGAAGAGCTGTGCAAATGCCCTGTTTCTTACTCCAGACAAAGCCATCTGAGTTGGCTTTGGTTGAAGGTCAGCGGAGGGCTCACTTCGACTGATGTAGGAAACATGAGCCTCCAGCCAGCCAGGAGCAGGCGGGGACAGGAGCACCTTCAGCTTCCACAGCTTGAGGAAGAAGAAGGCTTCTGTTGTAGGTCTTAGCCAGCAGCAGTTTTTCTTTAAATGAGATGTGCTGGTGTAGATCAGATAGCTACAAGCTTTTGTATTGTGTCTTTTCCTACACAATGCTGTGGAAAACTGGTTGAAATTCAAATGCAAAAGTGTACCAGAACCTGTCTGGTAACTAGCAGGAGCTTTCCACTGTCTCCCAAAACCTAGCCTTTTATCTGAGATTCTCCAGGCTGTTGATTACATTTTTCAGAGCTTCAGTGTTCTCGGCAATGATTGCATCAGGACCATCAGTTGTTATTTCCAGGTCCTCAATTTTCCTTTTAGTGTCCTGCCATTTTAATCCCAAACCTTCAAGCTTCCTGCCATGGAAACCATAGTAGCCTGGACTAGGTTCAACCTTCCACAAATAATGTACCGCCCGCCTTGTAAAGAAATCAGGTAATACTGGGTGGCCAAGGACCACAGCTCTAGACATTGCCAAACCCAAAGGCAGGTAAGCCCTTTTAACAGGCTGAAAGCCGTGTACAAATATGCTGCCAGATCCCTTGCTGAATTTAATTTCCTCAAGGGCATGTTAAAGTCACTGCCCGTTCTCTTATGAAAATCATAGATAACAGTGTTAAAATCTTAAATCACTTGGGTGACCATGACCAGTAGGTCATACCATATAGCACACCTGAAAAATATCTCTTCACACAGCTCTGGAAAGCAGATCCACAAATTCCATTAAAACACATCTTAAATTAACTGTGTTTTTCATCATGTTAGTAAATTTGGTTGTTTGGATTACAGCTGCACACCTAATCCCAGGCACTTGGCTTGGCATAATTTTTCCCATGTTGCTGTGCATCGTGGTCCTCCCTTCTCCATGCATGAGAAGGCTGTGCCCGCAGAAGGCAGTGGCACCAAGCTTGTGTCTGCTTCCTCCTTCCTGTGGCTCCAGGGAAGGGCTCTCAGCAGGGAGGGTGACCTTCCTCCTGCAAAATGGTGGTGGAGCAGCAGCAGGGGTCAGATGTAGGCATGCTGGAGACCTCTTTTGCTTGTGGAAATCAGGGCATGCGTGGCAAGATATTTTATTTCTGCATTTCTGCAAAAATGAATGAGAATGTACAATTCCTGCTGGTGGCAGAGACCAGCACTGAAGTCTTTACAAAGGACTTCTCACTCCAGTCAGAGGAAGAACATGCCTGTTTTACAGATTTTTGCTGTCATAGCCATCTTGACCAAAGGCATAAAGAGGCTTGATCCCTGGCTTGATCCCCGACTGACACAAAAGTTCTCACTGTGGATGCATTTAGGACAAACCTCTGCTTCTGTGATTCTACTGAAACACTTTTTGCTTGCTGGATGAGGGAAGCGGGACCTCAGGAAAAAGCTGTGCCAGCAAATAACGTGATTGTGCAGGTATGAATGAAGGCTGTGCTGTAAACACACTGTCAGTACAGTTAGCTAGGACAGCTGCACCAGCAGAGCTATCCTGTTCTGGATGCAGCCTTGTCCTCTGTTCCAGTTTGTCATGCATGATTTATCTTTCTGTCACCTATTCAGGTCCCTAGGCACCTCTCAGCGTAAAAAGAAATTAAAACACAATACAGATGAGTCTGCTCTGTATTGGAGTCTTGACCTTTAATATATCAGGTTTTCATATTGCAACTTTCCCAGCAAATAGGCTGTCCTACAAGAACTGAGTTTGCTTTGGTGATCTGCAGAGGTCCCATCTCAGCCATGCTTCAGTTTTATTTTCTTCCAGCTATAAACTCTAAAGCTGCCTGAAATGCTTTAGAAAGGAGATAAGGATTGCTTGGGAGATCATAACCATGAACTCTAGCTGTCCAATGAGGAAAAAAAAAATCATTAAAAATCAGAGAAAACATCCTGGCAACCAAAGTGTCAGAATTTTTGCTTAATGTTTTGTCCTGCTATGCCAGTTTGAATTTTTATCAGTCTTCAGGGTTTGTCTTTTTGTCCCCTTGGTGGTCTTACTACATTTTCCTTCCTTTATTGAAGAAAGCATTTGCATCTTGCTCTGTGCTTTTGTGGCAGCATTCCTCCTGAGCAGACTGGTATGTCACTCCAATGGCAGGTTTGCAATTAGACTACTTAGATCAATAAACCAACTTAGTTGTTGAGTACACAAGATTTGAATTTTAAAAATCCACAGTCACACTTACAATGCTACAGAGGCCAAAATCTGATGTAAATTTTAAGAGGCATCTGGAGAATTGCTCTATATTTCAGCTGTAAAGCTTTGCCAGCATTACTATTTGACCAGATCACTGTTTGATTAGGTTTCAGTCTCATGTTTTTCTCTGCAGCTATTGAAGGTGTTTGTTTGGGGGGTTTTGTTGTGTTTTTTTTTATTTTGGTTTGTTTTTGGTTTTTTTCAAGAGACAGACAACTGTGTCTTTAAAGAAACAAAACAACTGTGTCAACAGATGGGACAGAAAATGCTGTGTCTGTGCTGTGCTAGGAATAAACCATGTTAAAAATAGGTAGTCTTGCCACAACTGTTTCTTTGGCCAATGTGGAAAGCCTTCTTTCCCTACTAGTTCGTTATCAAAACTATACTAAAACCCTGCTAGAAAACCTGTCAAAATAGTCCATAAAATGTTGCCAGAACAATAAGTATTTTTTTCCTGCCTAATTGTAACAGTCATGCTGGTAAAGGAGGAGAAAGACTAAGGAAGCTGCACTGCCATGGGAGCTCTGAACGATTCCCATGGCTGACCCCTGGCTAGCAGCATCTCTGTCTGATACAGCTTTTGCACTTCTGGATATAGATTTTAATAGATTAAAATAGATTTTATAGATTTTAATGATGTGACCCCCTCTCCCCCGAAACAGTACTAGGACAATTAGGACATCAGAGAGTGTCAGAATTTTCCCCTTTCTTAGAAGCATCATTTTTCCTTTCTATGTGCTGAGAAATAATTTTCCTGTCCCACAAACTATCTGGGGAGAACCTGCAGCAGTTTTGCTAAAAAGTTTTTTTATTTTTTAAAAAGAAAAATCCTGCCCTCCCCAAAGTAGGAAAGCGAGCTGAACTACACTTAAATGTGCTTGTTACTGGTGGAATTAACAGGTGCAGTTTAGACATTGCATTTCTGCTTTCCATCTGTTGTCTCACTTATTTTTGCCGTCTGTCTCCTTGCTTTCAATTGTCTCTTCTGTGTCTCAGTTTATCCAATTTTCAGGGCTGGCCAGCCACTTCAACATTATCACTGTCCTAATGGCTGTAACGAGAGCAGAGAAGCTCTTCGCTACATGATTTTTTTTTTCCACAATGCCTCTGTGCTTTGTTTGGTCGATTTTTGTTTGTGCTTGGTGCTCCATGTTGTGTCATCTGGGAAGAGAGGAGATGTTTGCATAATGTGTATTTTGCTGGAGTCCTTTAATTTCTGCAAACATTTCTATTCTACAGCTCGCAGTGCCTTTGGGGCAGGGACAGATTGTAATCCCAAAGAGAGAAGAAATGGGTTGACCCCATGCTGGCTGTCTCCCTGCAGCCTGGAGGAGCCAGAGAACAGGTAGAGCCTGGCCTTTGGCTGGGGGACCCACTTGGGAGGAAGCAGCCTTGGGCAGCTGAGCATAATTTAGGGCAGCCCTTGTGGCACTGGTAATTGATTCCTGATCTCAGACGAAACATAAAAGTAGATAGGGCCACTTCATCTGGGGAGAAGGGCAGAGGTAGGTGAGCGGTGCAGCCTGCGGCTGAGCGTGAATCCCTGGTGGCTGGTTCCGGCCCTGCTGTTTGCAGCAGGCTTTCCCTTTCCCACTTGTCTGCAGTCAAGGAAAGCTCCTGGGGATCCGAGCTTGCCTGGAAGTTCTCTCTGTTAGATTAAGGTTGCTTGCTAACACTAGACGAAATTTAAAGGCAAAGAAGAGGTTTCAGAGGTCTTTAAAGGCTGCCCTGTTACTTCAGTGCATCAAGGAAAGAGCCACATTCCTTATTAAAGAGGTGTGTTCATTATCCCTACTCTTTTCTCATTCCAGTGGGAAGGAAATGGAAACAGAGACATTGAAACGCCCATGATTTTCCACTCTTCTTCCAGTGGATAACTCCCAATTCACTCTGTGAAAAGGCTCAGAGAAGCTCATCAGCAGTTGTGGATATATGGGATTTCCTATGGTAGCTTCTTACCTCGCCTTTTTTGTGCTACCTCCTTTTCCTCTGTGGTCCCCTGCAATCTGTGGGTAGTATGTATGTATGTCTGTGTCCAGCCCAAGGATATGTCCCATGGCTTTTTAAATTTGTTTTTGCTTAACCAATCTAAGGATGAGTTAAAAATACTAGTACTTTCCATGAATAAGTGGCAGTTTGATTAACAGCTGAATTCTACGTTCTTCTAGGATTATGAGCTCTAAAGGAAATCAAGGGAAGTTTTGTGCAACACCCTCAGTCTGTGAAAAAACCATATTCAGAAAGATGCACGCTACCTATTCACTTTTGACTTGAGCACATGGCTTTGCTTTACTGAATTGGCTTTACTGATTAGAGATGGAATTAAGTATATGCTTAAATGACTTGCTTAGCTGTGACTGAGGTTGCATAATTTGCCTGCTGGAGCTTTCCCATTTAATTCAGTGAGAGTAGAGTCAGACCACAATGACAGAGAGGTGATGCAGTTGTAATTGGCAGGATGTGCCAATTAAAACTTACTCCCTTTGTATTGTAAAGAGGGGTTTTGCTTTCTCATTACTGCCAGTTACAAATTATGGTTGTGAATTGTGGTTAAGTCAATATGGTTTCATGGGACAAGTATAGCAAAACGTTTTTGCTATAAGCTAAAAGCTCTCATATAGGTGTATCCAGGCTAACTACCTGCTGCTGCACTGCCTCATTTTTCAGACTGTTTCATTCTTGTGTTGGACAGCAAAATCATTAGAAAACATTCACTGGCAGCATTGAATAGCATATATTTAGAATGTGAAATAGAGAAAACAGACATTTGTGATGCACCACTAATCTATTAGTAATTTGTTTAACTCCACTCCTCCACGCATGCAAGAGAATAAAATAGAAATTCTTAAAATGAAAGTGATTTTAAAAAAATCTTTGTATTTATGGCCTTTGCGTTTTTTCCTTTAATATGCCAGCTTGTTTTCTTTTTCTGAGAGTCAGTGGTGATGGCAGAAGGTGAAAAATTGCAAACAAAACTAAGGAGAAGTTCAAGTCAGCTGTGGAGCCAAAAGTGTGATTCAGGAGCTGAAAATATCTCTGCGCTTCATGCATCAAACTCAAACACTGTGCTTTGGCAACGCCCCCTGGATTAGAAGCGGAGTTTGAGGTCATTCCTCCTCCAGCCTGCCATGTATGGCTAGGGCCCACGCTCATGACAAATTACTGACTTACTGAGCACACACCAAGAGCAGAGTGACATCAGTGCAGAGGGATCTTGCCTCATTGAGGAGGACCAAAGACCCCACTGCTGCCTTTCTCTTGTCTGTCTTTAGACCTGGAGGACAGGTCTAGTGTGGAGGTACAGTCCGTTTCTAGATTTGGCAATAACAAGGGATAGTGAGGTAGTACTCGTCTCCTTGCAAAGAAGTCACATAGTGTCCAGCAGAAGTGCTAACAAAGTGTGTGGCCAGAAGTATTTTGGTGGCCCATTCAGATTTTTAAGACAAATGGTCAGCTGCCAGTGATGGTGCCTCATGTGGCTGCTGACCTGAAACAACAGTAGTGTATCCTGTGCTGTTCAAGCTCTTTGCAACCAGGAGCATAGTGTCAGAGACTGATCTCAGCTTATCTGATGTAAATCCAGACTGCCTTGAACAAGATCTCTGCTTGATTAAACACCAGTCTCATTGGGGTCTTTTATTTTATAGAGAACATTGGCTTTGGTTTTGCAGGTAACAGCAACCAAAACTCTGTAAGCAGACCCCAAGTCTTTAGATTATTTTCCACACTGACAAATTTCTGTTGTTCCCAGGCATCACACTTCCCTCCCGGTGTCCTGCATGTCTGACTAGTTGCCAACTTCTGAGGAGCAATTCAGCTTTCATCTACTGCTGAGATTGTCCTGTGCTGTTGCCATCTCTCTGCCATGGGCTCAAACTTATAATGGTCTTTCAATGGAGATGGAGATAATTTTGACAGCTCAAGTGATTGTCATAGGCTTGTAGGACACCTGCTGCATTACTTGGTGGCTACAAGTGGCTCTGCCTCAGTTTCTTCGCTGTGTGCCTGGCTGTATTGTTTTTTCCCAATGCACGGGAGTCACAGCAGGGTAGTCATTCAAAGAGGGAAGGAAGGCCAAAGCACTTGGTGTAGGAGGTTCCTTGTGGTGATTTTGCTGAAGCCTGTTTGGATCACGTAGAGCATGAGCTTTACTTGAAATCTTATCTTGGGCTCGGCTGAGACCTGGTGTTTTTGCTTTCTTTGCCTACTCTCAGAAAGTCGCCAGATGTACTCACATCTTGCTGCCAGCTGCTTGCACAAACAGCCTTCTTCCCTTGGCAAGAGCGGGCCAGGCAAATGGATTGAGCGACGTGTATATGGACACTGTGTCAATTGTCAGCCTGACCATTGTCTAAAAGCATCAAGCCTGGTTAGTGAGGACACTGATCTCAGCTGGCAGCATCTAAACTGTTATTTGCAGTGAGGTTATGGACCTATACTTAGGGGGATGTGCTCTTGCTAATTTAGCTCCTGACTGAAGTGAAAAAAAAGTAACCCAAAACCATAGCTCCAGCAGTTAGCAGCAAAATAGAATACTGTGCAGAGTGGGCTCTGGGGATAGAGGAAATAATGCAGAGATGATCCAAAACAGATACCACGCTTGATTTTAAGAAAGTGAATCACGTATGTGTAAAGTAGACAAAGTTCATAGGTGTTGTTCCAAAAGTCATTTGGCATGAGATATCTTTTAGGTAAATTTTGTTCTGGTTGCTAGCTTTCTGCAGAGCCTTTATTGCAGAGACAAAAAACCCAGTTCTCCTAATACATACACGTTGGTAAATTTGGCTGTTTATATAATATGTATACATACATGCATATGCACAGATGCATATATATGTGTATACTTATATATATACACACATGTATGCATATGAATTCATGTATGTATAAATAAATCAGGCTTCAGATGTCTTTCTGCTTTAATAATGAAGACAAAAATGTTTACAACATAGAGACATTTGATTCAAAAATAGATTACATCCCTTTAACTTTAGGTAGTTCAAGATTTGATCCGTTAATTTCATCAAACTACTTGCATCATCAAGAGCTGCCAGAGTGACCTGGAATTAAGAGGGCAAAGATAGAGACACTGTAAGTATTTTAATTCATCTATTCATAGATGATTTGTGTGAACACATTAAGAACACTAGTAAAGTAATGGGAATAATTTTCTTCCACTTTTTCCAAATACAATTGCATATGGTATGGTTGCATTTGATCAGGGCGTGAACATAATTTCTCAGTGTTCTGTCATTGATCATATGAAGTCAATTTAAAGTATGACATTGTTTTTACCTTCCTCAGTTAGAAAGCCATTTTTACTTCTAGAGTTAACTGCTGTAGCTATCAAATTGTGTGTATAATAAATTGTGCTTTGTTTCGAGAGCAATAACTGTAAAATATTGCCCATTCTGAGAAAAAGTACTGAGATTGAGATCGATGCCTGGAGCTTAATGCATCATAGCTGCAATCAAGCAAATTTTAGACTTCTTACTTCTCCCATTACAGACAGTAATTCAGAGTTCTCCAGACTTTCTGTGTTTGAAAAGGAGAAAGGGCAAAGGGTGTCTATATATCGTGGTACAGAAGCTTGCATGGTCAATTCATTGTATTTATTAAGAAAACATCTATAAAGGGGGATTTGAACCCATGAAGAAGTGGGAGATTTGCATATAGCCTCACTGCTTTGAGTTACCACCCGTGAATTCAGGTCCTTGGGTGGTACGCTACAGAAGTGTGTATGTTTTTCTACCTGTGTTGCCTGGCTCTTCTTTGGTGCAAATTATCCTATACAATCCTGGAACCTGGCTGCAATTTAAATGGCACCTGGCTTTGTTATAGACCTGGTCAAACTGAGGCCTTAGGTAAATTCCCAGACCATGGCAAGGTACAGTCTGTGCTGGAATGCTATCTGCTGCAAACCAGTTAAGGAGTAACGTATGTGGGCATTGCTTTATTTGCCCTTTGTACTCTTGAGACAATTTCACCCATTTATTGCACTATTTCAGAACTTCTGAATAATTGGCAGTAAAATAAATATTATCCAGTTGCTTTCCTTAAACTTTAGTTTCTGATTAAAATACACGAGGTTTCTGTTACTTTTTACCTTGTAAAGTGAACAAGCATCTTCCTGTCACCCTCCCTACCCCCAACTGACCTTACAGTGTTGGTGTAATGGATATATAAGAAGTAACATAAAACAAAGTCCTTGTTCTTGTTGATCCATGAAATGAATTCATCTTTATGGTCAGATGATGCCAATGCTTACTGCTACATTTTTGTTTCACCACTGAAGGTGTAGTTTTACAATTACAAAATGATTACAGGAGTTGCCAAGGGAGAATGTAGCAGTCTCTCAAAAGCAGATGGTGCAAGTGTCATTATCAGAGAACTTCTGTTTCCAGGTCCTGTGTAAAAGTCTAATCCCTGAGTGTCCAAGATACAAAGTTCAAATAGAAAGCGAATTCTTCCAAGCAGTAAGGCATGCCATGCTCCTCATATGCCCGTTTTCCTTCTGATGTGCTTGTTTAATATTAGTCTCCATCGCTGGCAAACAACTGCAGCAGATTAGGAGTCATTACCAGATATGACCAAATATCTGCAAATGCTCAGCAGCAGTGGTTGTTTGCTGTCTGTCTTTGGTGGGCAGTGAGTCACTGAAGGCATGCTAGTTTACTTTTGCTGCCAAAGAACCAAGGATTGCACAAATTTTACTAATGCGGTGATAAAAACAAATTAAAAGTTCCTGGCTTTAGTATCACAACAATGCCTCTGGGAGCTGTAATTGGGCAGTAAAATCCTGTCTGATGACACATGCATTATCCAGGGTTGTTAGAGACTCTGCAGGTTAGCTGTTCCCTCAGACCACGTCCTGTCTGCTAGTGCCAGTGCTGCTGTCAGATAGTAGGTTAGTAAGGAGATGCAGTAGTACTGCCTGGACAAAATCTTACTGTCCGTAACTAGATCTTGCTCTGGATAATATTTTGCCTAATTGTAAGTAATGATTAAGCGTCTTAAAGAATCAGAAACTGATCCAGCCTTCACTGAAATCAGGGGAAGTCTTTCACACTTGGATCAGATGCTAAGGTATCCTTTGAGGAACATCATTGAAGACAGTCAGGTTACCACAGTGAGAGGGAAGATGCTGGCTCCCATAAATTAAGAGCTAAAAAAGAAATTAGGGAAAACAGAATATCGTGTTCCTCATTAATTTCAGTTTAAATACTCTTTATGAAGCTGGAGCAACAGCTGTGTGATTTTGTTTCCTAAATGACATCTTTCACTTAAGGCGTCATTCTCTTTTCAGGAAAGTTCCCTCTGCTCCTGCCAGGGTACAATAGAGAGGATTTAGTGTACATGGGAATAAAGACTCTTTTCTTTGGGTTGTGAATTAGATAAACCGATTCACCATGCATGTTAGTTGAAACGAACTCTGTGCAGGTGTAGCCGGCATCACTAAAGCCAGGTAGGCCTATGAAAGTACAGGGTGACCTGCTTTGGGTGCTGGAAAGTATCCATACCAAACCAAGGGAGAGGACACTACAATCCAGAGCACCCGTAGGTCTTACTGAAAGATGGGAAAATAAGGACTCATGACTTCTTTATTGCTTTGCTTTGTTTTTTTGACTGGAACTTTTCTCAGGCGAATTGTGAAATACTGGCCCTACTAAAAACAGAGTTTTGCCCTTGAGTCTAGCTGTGCCAAGGTTTCACCCACAGATTAAAATTGTATTCAGCCCTGTCTGTTCAAAGGTTCAAAAGTGGTTCCTGGCTCCACATCCAGATCATTTCCTAGAAAGCTGTATATTGATGTGATAAAGTGTCAGGGTCTGGAGCCAGAGCATATGTTATTTTATATACTCAGATGTCTGTATAGACCACTGTTGACATTGCCGGTCAGTAACACATTATCATTTGCTATTTGTTTTTGTTGCTGATAGCAAACATTACAGGGAAAAAAGCGTAAGCATATGCCTTTGATTGCTAACTGGTTCCAGGCCTGCTTTACCCTTCAGCTTTTGGAACCCTGTTTCTACCAGCTCACATCTGCACTCTGCTAGCAGTGGAAGTGCCGTGCGTCACCCACCACATGGTGGGCAGGCTTTGCCCTGTGTATGGAACAGCATGGGCAGCTGTCACACTCACTGGAAGCAGAGGGAGGTTTCCTGTTGGCTTTGGTGCCAGTATGGTTAGGCCACAGCATAAATCTGCAAGTTCAGCATGCTGTGTTTGATATTTTCCTGTCCAAGTCCTCTGGCATGCTCCTCTGCTGTAGCATTTGTTAGCCCTTGAGAAGCAGGTACCTTCTGCTGCAGTGACCCAACTGCCCTGAGACAGTGGCCAGCCAGGGCAGGGCTGGCGTGAGGAGGCCATGACCAGGGCAAAGAGCAGGAGAAGGGGCAACACGAGCTGCACTTCTCACTGGGACCCTATATTCCCTTGGGATGCTGCCCTGTCCAGGAGCATCATCCTGGGATTTCCATACTCATCACCCATCCCTGTCACATCACCTGGGGTGCCCTGTCTCACATATAGGCATTCAAGGACAGAGGGAAGCCTGGAAGAAAGCCCCCTGGGCAAAATGCATGCTGTGTTTTTCTGTGTGTTCACACTGGTCTTCAACAAAATCAGAATAGCCAGGCCCATTGGAGCATGTGGTCACTAGATCACTGAAGGTTCGTTGTCTCAGTATTAATGAGGTGGGCATTTCAGTCAGCTCTATTGTGTACAAATTAAATACGAGTCTCCAGTTCCTGATGCATTGCCTGTATGCCCTGATTAAGGGTAACCTCCACATATTCAATAATCCTCTCCCTGTGGGTGTAAATAGGGCAGCCTGTAGCTAACATGTCTAGCACATTAACAAACATATCTCCTGGTGCTCTGTTCCTTGGAGACACACACGTATATGCCTTTTTGTGGTCTTTCCCAGAGTACCAGAGTGATTTTCACAGTGTACGTTAATAATTTATGTTCTAAAACAGACTAGCATCATACGGGAAGGAAATTTTTAGAGGTGATCTCACTTTCAAAGCACAGTGCTAGATGGGAAAGGAGCAGAATGAAAGACAGTTGCACTGCTCTGATTGAATAGCAGGAAAGTATTTGCATTTAATTAAAAAATATGTGCTCTTAAATTCTGATTTGGGCATGATCTTTTCAAAATTAGGCAGAAAACCTGGAACTGCAAGCCCTAAGGTAAAAAGACTACAAAGGCACTTCTGTGCTTTGTGTGTTTACACTGCTTGTTTGAAAATACATCATTGTACGCGCCTTTTGATCTTGGATGTCTGTTGTCTTCACCTTGGAATATATTAGTTGATGTATATTCTAGTCCACAGCAAGCTGGAAAACACAGGACAGCTACTGATGCTGGTACCGCTTTGCTCTGGGGTAAAAAGATCCAAGTGGCAAGAAGGACTGTGACTGAATCTCTGAAGTTCTTATATGTAATTGATATAGCCAATGCCATAATGGCAGTTTCTGAAATCAAACAGCAGGCTGAATCAGCCACAATCCTTAAAAACCTTTCATATTTGTTTTCGAAATAGGTGGGGGAGAGAGTCAACAGCCATATTTGCTGGAGCAGTGAACCAAATTGCCTTGACTGGAACCATTACTCACTTGCACCTTTGATGGCAGCAGCCAGGTAGGAGGGCAAAGAAAGGATGGGTTTGAGTGAACTGAAGGAGCGGGCCTGGGTGAATATTTTATCATTCTCAGAAGGCTTCATGTGAAAGTCATCATGTTTAAATACTGATTACACATCCTTCTATTTCAACTGAAGTTGGCTCTTGCTGAAATCAGAGGCATTTCTCTTTTGGGGCAGCGTATGTTTTTGTTCATTTGGAAGTGCTATCTTTGCTTTGTCCATGTACTTGGTTGGCTGCTTTCCCTTCTCTATGCAGTCCTTGCATCAAGCATCCAGGGAGCACACTTTTTGAACCAAATAACAGAAAAATGTACTTGTAAAAATGCAAGAAGAAGTAGTGGGTAGGGTTTTCATATCTGAAACAGGGCTTTTTTTGACATTTTTAAATTGTCCTAAGGTATAAGTTGGTAATTTCTGCTTGACCATCTTGCCATTTGAAGTGCACCATTGGCGATACTTTTCAAGGTTTATTTTTTCCTCTGGGTCATGAATACTTGAGTACATATAAACTGCTTTTATGAAAGTGATGACACTGTAGCATTACAGTGCTAGTTTAAAGTTAGTCAATCCCCAACAGCAGTCTTACTATAGCATCAGAAGCAGTTTATCTTGTCAAGAAAAGGTCTGTTTTCAGCTACTCGTCACAGCTGCATTTTTATTTGGGTTGGTAGCCACAGATTGGACAGTTTTGATGTTGCCTTTGTCTCAAAAACTGTGCCTGTTTGCAGTACAGATAGTTACTTTTGTAGCTCTAGGAGATTTGAAGCACTGAGAAGCTCCTCTTCTCTAATCTTCTCTGTATGGAAACATCCTTGATTGTCAGAGAACTATATTAGTCCTCAGAATTTAATGAGACTGGCTTAAAGTAGTGAAGAGTTCAGAAAAAGTTTGATCCTTCTCATTGACCACCTTCTTTTTTTTTTTAATTATTATTATAATCCAATATTTATCTGCAACCATAGGAGCTAGGCATATAAGAAAGACACCAGAGATTCTCATCTGATATCATGACAACAGGAGAAGGTGTTCAAAGAAAACGCAGAACATATTTTGAAATAAAAACCCCAGGTTTTTCAGAACTATGTAAATGGTGTTGGACCTATGTTTCATTCTACATATGGATTGAAGGAAGGAATGGAGGGGATTAACTTGAGATGGGCTATCCCTTGAACCTTTGCTCAAACCTGGAACTGATCCCAAATATTCTGCAGTTCAGGGTGGTGCTATATGGGATAGCTCTTATGGATCCCTCTCAAAGTCCCTGCAATGGAAGCTGTGTTTATCTGCATGGCACTCTTTCCCCTCTGCAGCCTCTGAGAGCTAGCTGAGATCTTTCTGTGCAGCCTGAGATCAGGGCTGGGTAGGTAAGAGGGGTGCAAACTGATGGCTGTCAGTAGGGCTGTTACCAACGAATATGTCAGCAAAAAACAAGGCATCATTCCTTCCAGAGGTCCTGTGGAATTTCTTTTGAAAGTTTAGCAGGAAAACAAGCTGTCCTCATGCACCCCTGAGCTCTGTTGCCAGTTTGGGAAGCATTAATGGCGTGTGAAATTTATAAGCAGGAGTAATGGAATACTCCTGCAGTACAGAAACCTAGCCACATCCTGACTCACCAGGCAGGATTTAAGTGGAAAACCGAGAACTTTGGTACACAAGAGCGTGGCAGCCATCCTCTGAAATGGGGTTTTAGCATAAATTTTTCACGTTTCATTCGAATGTAACTTAATGGTACTTCTGTGCACTGGGCCCTTATTGCTGTGGCTGTCTTGTATGCTGAGAACTCGTCCCTGATAATGTGGCAGCTGAGTAATGGCATGCTTTACTTTTTTGTTTGGAACAATTGAATTATAGAATAGATGCTCTCAATTAATGTCGTTCAGACCATTATGATTGTAACAATCATAATATGTACAGCTACCTTGCGTGCTAGGGATATTAAGGAAAGCACTTAATACCGGTAGGGTAGTAAATACGTTGTGTGAGCTAATAAAAGGTTTCCATTAAGAAACTGAACCCTATTACTGACTGCTTTACAGGTGAAAGTTTGCAGTCTGATTCCACCGCTAGATATGGGGAGATAGGGAGGCACATTTTCTCTGAAGGCAGCACCATGCAATGCTGCCAAACCAGCAGTCCCAGGCGCCCTGCAGGGAATGGTTCTTGCAGCGGAGTGAAATTGCACAAGCTGTGGTGTGGAGGACTAGCTGCTTCATTTTGGCTGAGAATCCTTTGAAGATACTGGTCCCGATTCTCCGCTGCCTGAAACCTTTTGCTATTTATACCTGGGTAAAGTGAATGCCGAGCGAGCATAAAATGCCACTGCCCTAGTGCTGTTATCCACTTTGCCCAAATATAAATGACTGCAAAGGGTGAAACAAGTTCAAGGTCTCTCTTTTTGTTATGACATTGCCCCTAGATCCTGCTGCTCATTGCTGATGGTGTGAACAGGAGGAGGCTGTGTCTCCGTGGCGGTTTGAGCTCAAGATGTGCAAACTCAGAGGGAAGCAAGAACACTCATTTCCAGTCTCGCTGTTAGTCAGAGAGAGGAAAAACATGTTTCTTCTTTCACGTCCTGGAGGTGGCTGAGCAGGGTGATGGACAACAAATCCTTTTGCTAGTTCTCTGGCAGCCCGGGGTGGGGGCTGGGCAGGGAAGGACACTCGAAAGCATCCGGAGGAGGCCGAAATGGATGCTGCGAAGTCTCCCAGGCCCCAGGCATGAAACACTGCCCTGGCTGCGCTGCAGCCCGCAGCCCCCCGCAGTGCCTGGGTGCCGGGGGGGCTGCCGGTGCGGCGCTGCCGANGGGGCTGGGGGCGATGGCGGCGGCAGCGCTCGCCGCGGGAGGGGGCCGGGCGAGGTCTGGAAGAGAAAAGCCTGCGTCTACAGCAGCTGCCGTCTGCCAGCCCTTGTCCCCTCGGGAAGCTGCGACACCCCTCTGCTAGCGAGGAGGTGCAGTATTTATCGTCTGTTTATTCCAGAACCCTCCTCCCACCCTAAAAATCAGGATTTGGTTAATGAAATCTAACAACTTCGCTTCGTGTTTCCTGCCCGTATACAGTGTGAGCTTCGTGTGTCTCCCGTGCAGCCACAGATGGTAGCTGTGTGATAGCTGGCAGCGCACTAACGTGCTGTATACTGGAAGGACACGATCCTTGAAATCCTCTGGCACTGCAGGCTACAGCTTTCAAACTAGAACAGAGACAGATAAGGATATCGTGAAGGAGAAATTCAGCATTGCGTATTAGAAAATCGAATCCTTAAAAAAACGCGCTACTTTTGGCAGTATTTCATATCTTGTAAATAGAACCCATATATATTCATGGGTATTTTAAGTAGAAGTATCGAGTACTGCAGTTCCTGCTATCTAAGCAAGTAGCTTGGTATAGTAATTTAAAATCAGGTTGTGTTTTTGTTTGTTTGTGGGGTTTTTGGAGCCAGCACTGCACCGATTAAATAGCGATGCTGACCTCTGTTAGACATTCTGGGCCAGGACCTAACAGCTGTAGGTAGTACCTGGTGAAGGCAATGAAGACGTTCAGGAGTTGACCTAGCCCAGGGTGAGGTCATCAGCAGCTGGCTCCTTCTGAGCAGAGCCGTGTGTGCTTTGTGTGCTGTCATGCATGCCACTGTGGAAGGGACCTATTTAAAGAGCAAGAAATGCAAATCAATTTGAATTACAGGCAGCAGGAAGGATTCTTTCTCTGTAATACCTGGGTATAAACCTTTGTTCATGTGGCTGCATAATTTCTGCAAGTAACCTACCCCCTCGGAGGTAGGGTGTGATAACAGTATCAACACTGAACCACACTTGATGGGATTCTTTTTATGTAATTTCCAATACATGTATCTACCTATTAGCGTGTATATTTCTCACTGTCTAAAAATATGCTGATGTTGCACATTCAAGACTTAAAACTTCAATGAAGACATAGAGTGAACAACTGCAATTTGAAATCTGCCTGTGCAGAATTTTTATAGCATGCCATGCTGTAGCAATGCTGAATTGAATAATTGAAAATACAAACAAGAAACTGTAGTATTATGTCAGTCTTTAAAAGCAATCCTGCAAACCTTCCTTTTTATTGCTGTGTTCTTATCAGACATTCGAAGAATTTACATTTTTGGAAAATTACATAATGTCCAGTGCCCTGTGCAAATCCATGTGAGCGGAGTCTCTTGCTCACTGACGCTTTGCTAAAAAGTTATGAGACTGCAAAGTTTCAGCTGGCTGGGAATCTCAGATCCACGCTAGCAGTTATCTCCAGATGGCAGCACTCTTAATTTGTACCAAGCCTTCTAGCATCTCAGCATTTGCATGTTTGGAATGATGATGTGTACTGTTCCACTTGTTTTTGCCAGAAAATGTACAGGGCATTGTATGATAAGTTTTGACACATGGTATAGCTCAAAGAAGTGGTGAGGGAGAGAGTGGGGGGAGAGTAAAGGGGAAAGGAGGAGGGTAGGACAGGAGAGGAAAGGAGTAAGAAAATGCAGCAAGAAGAGTTTATGTCAGTGTAATGAATTCAGTCTGACTGGCAAATACAATTTCACTGCAAGTTGTGAATTTCATTGAATTTGATCCAAGAAAGACACAGCTGAGCAATCTGCAGGAAGCAATCTTTTCCTAGAAGTATGCAGCTCCAAACTGTACAAATTCTTCCACTGGTTTTAAAATGTCTGTGTGCCACTGAACCGGTGTAATCAGATACTTTTGAGGAGAAAGTAGTGTATTTAGACAATCAACTAAAGAGTAACAAAAAACATCATTGGATGTAGAGTTTTGAAAGAAGAAAACGTATATAATTTGAAGTTGGCCAATGAAGCCCTAGTGATAAGAACAGTTAATCATTTCTGGTGCAGCTGTTTCCTGACATTTCTGCAAAATGTTGTGGAAAAATTAATGAAGGTTCATTCAGTAATGGTTTCAAGCTTGGCTAGTGGAAAATATGACAGTATTTCCATCGTCAATTAAGAACAAGCAAGGCTTTTCTTTTCTGTAGGGGAAGTGGTATGCAGTTTGTACTGCACAGGAAACTGTAGACTCGAGAGCAGCTGTGTGGTAGTAACAGGTATGCAGAGAATATGGAGAAGAGCCTGGGCTCTCTTCTCTTACCACACATGTTTTAGTGTAGTAGAGCTACCTCTGTTATATACAGGAAAAGACAGCTTACACTATCTAGCATGTGGGGTTATTCCTTCGAGTGTCTGGCTCTGAAAATAAATGCCCTGTAACAAAGCTTGTATCAGTAAGATTTTCATTGCAGTTGTATGTTATTACTGTGATGTCCCAAAAGAATAACTCCTTTGGGTGGAGAGACGAAGGATTTTTTTAAACTGATCTCTGAAATTCATGTTGTTTGCAATTCACTCTGAGCGTGTATGATTCTGACAGCCATGCAGCACGCCCTGGTGAGCATGTGTGGTTGCTGTGCTCCATGGGTGCAGAGCAGCAGTAGCCCCACTGTAACTGGCTGGCCACTTTGTGGTCAGGGTTGGAGGGGAGCTTGTTGCCCTCATGTATAGTATGGACACTGGCTGTGCATGTGTGAGACCTCAGTATCGTAAATGTGTACATACTGTTGCAGATAGCCAAGAAAACATGTGCTTTAGAAACATGAGCATGGCCAGAGGGTGCATTCCCTTTGCAGATCAGCATAGCTGAAGGTCACTGTAGCAGCTGAGCGGTGCCCTTTGTCCACTCCTTCACCTCATAGACTGCAATGCCTGGCAGGCAGCCAGCTGCCAACAGCCTCCTCAATGGCATCTTGGGGCTCCCACTCCTGCTACATCTCCACTGTGCTTCATCTCCAGCTTGGCTTGGTTTGGGGGATGCTGGATCCGCTCCAGTGTTGGATAGGCTATATGGGACAGGAAGTAGTCAGGAAAGAGGCAAGGTCTACTTTTGAGAGTAAGTTGTGAAGGCCAGTCCCATGCTGTTAGTAGCATTAACTTTTTTACTCACAGGGATCTTAATTTTATTTTGTGTTAAAAATGTGTTAGTGTGAAAATATGGGGCTGGTACAGAATTACTGTAAATCACTGCAAACGTTTAAGTGAAAGGTTTAGATGCTCAGTACCTCTCGCTGGACTGTGAGGGAAGGTACAAGCCTGCCTACTCTAATAGCTTTTTTCTTCCTCTGACTTTCTGAGATACTTTGAACCCTGCCATAAAGGTGATTTCTAACCTGTTTACACAGTATGATGATTCATGCTAAAGTGGTTGATAAAAAGAAGATGTGTTATAATGAATGGTTTATGCCTTTCTGATATCACTCTGTATAGGAGACACTTATTCAGTGCTCCTGTTGCAAATTCAGAAGACCCTTAGCAAGCTCACTAAAAATGTTTGTCTTGCTCTCTGTAATCGTAGAATCACAGAATCATCAAGGTTGAAAGAGACCTTCAAGATCATCCAGTCCAAATGCCTACCTACTTCACCACTAAACCATATCACCCAGTGCCACATCCAGATACATCTTGAACACCTCCAGGGTTGGTGACTCCACCACCTCCCTGGGCAACCTATTCCAATACCCAATAACTCTTATAGTGAAGAAATTTTTCCTAATGTCCAATCTGAATCTCCCCTGCTGCAGTTAAGGCC
Source organism: Aegotheles bennettii (assembly GCA_013398125.1). NCBI lineage: Eukaryota > Metazoa > Chordata > Aves > Caprimulgiformes > Aegothelidae > Aegotheles > Aegotheles bennettii. Next base: position 327,855 of record VZRW01011380.1, on the reverse strand, counting down.
GTTTCCTCTCACCCTTTCACTATGGTCACGGCAGAAGAGACCAACTCCTGCCTCACTACAACCTCCCTTCAGGCATTTGTAGAGAGCAATGAGGTCCCCCCTGAGCCTCCTCTTCTCCAGAATGAACAACCCCAGTTCCCTCAGTCGTTCCCCATAAGACATGTTTTTCAGTCCCTTCACCAGCTTTGCTGCCCTTCTCTGGACATGCTCCAGCACCTCAGTGTCTTTTTTGAAGTGAGGGGCCCAAAACTGAACACAGTCCTTGGGGTGCGGCCTCACCAGTGCCGGAGTACAACGGGACAATCACTGCCCTATTCCTGCTGGCCACACTATTCTTGATGCAGGCCAAGATGCCATTGGCCGCCTTGGCCACCTGGGCACACTGCTGGCTCATATCCAGCCGGCTGTCAACCAGCACCCCCAAGTCCCTTTCTGCTGAGCAGTTTTCCAGCCACTCTTCCCTGAGCCTGTATCGGTGCCTGGGGTTGTTGTGACCCAAGTGCAGGACCCAGCACTTGGCCTTATTGAACCTCATCCCGTTGGCCTCTGCCCATCGATCCAGCCTGTCCAGATCTCTCTGCAGAGCCTTCCTTCCTTCAAGCAGATCAACACTTTCACCCAACTTAGTGTCATCTCCAAACTTACTGAGGGTACACTCAATCACTTCATCTAGGTCATCAATAAAGGTATTAAACAGAACTGTCCCCAACACTGAGCCCTGGGGAACACCACTAATGACCGGCTGCCAACTGGTTTTAGTTCCATTGACCACAACTCTCTGGGCCCGTCCTTCCAGCCGGTTTTCCACCCAGCAAAAAGTATATTTATCTAATGTTAGCTGTGGAGTGTGTAGTTTTGATTGATGGGTTTAAGCCAGTGTGAAACAATAACAATGAAGTTACATCCATGATTTGTGACCATTCACATAATCACATAAAAGTCAGCCCCAAGTTCTGTCTCCTTAGTGCAGTTTACTGCAATCATGCAATCCCTAGTGCAGGCAAACATGTTGCTGAAGTCAGTAACAGTTTTATCACTATCAGAACATTAGGGACAGCTTATAAAAAAGACCCTTTAATTAATCTTGATTTGAGACATTAAAAGATTAATCCTTCAAGCATCCCCTCTGTAACTACATGCATACTGCCACTGCAATCAATATACTGTTGTCCATGGTGGGACTGCATACATGGAAGTAAGGGCGAGATGGGGGCTCTGCTCTTGCAGTTCATCTGATGTGGGAAATCTGAGGGCACTGGGTCAGACATGAGCTGCTTTTAAACTTCTCAGCATGAGAGTTGTGCCTACAACTGCTTAGGAATTTCCCATAAAAATAATCTGTCAATTGAAAGCAGGATTTCCACAAGAACAAGTTTTCCACTGGAAAATATCCTTATTGCTATTTTTTGGGGCATGTTTCTTTTTTGTTTGTTTGTTTGTTTTCCCATGGAAATTTCTGAATGGAATACTTCTCTTTAAGTCACCTTACTCCATGAACTCCCTGTACTCAGCACTGGTGAGGCCTCACCTGGAATACTGCAGTCAGTTCTGGGTCCCTCACTACAAGAAGGACATTGAGGTGCTGGAGCGGGTCCAGAGAAGGACAACAAAGCTGTTGAAGGGCCTGGAGCACAGGTCTTAAGAGGAGCAGCTGAGGGAGCTGGGGTTGTTCAGTCTGGAGAAGAGGAGGCTCAGGGGGGACCTTATCATTCTCTACAACTGCCTGAAAGGAGGTTGGAGCGAGGAGGTGTCTGGTCTCTTCTCCCAAGTAACAAATGATAGGACAAGAGGGAATGGCCTCAAGTTGCTCGAGAGGAAGTTCAGGCTGGATATTAGGAAAAGTTATTTCACTGAAAAGGTGGTCAGACATTGAACAGGCTGCCCAGGGAAGTGGTGGAGTCACCGTCCCTGGGGGTGTTCAAAAAACATTTGGATGTGTCTCTTGGGGAGCTGATTTAGTGGTGGACTTGGCAGTCATGGGTTGATGATTGAGCTAGGTGATCTTGAAGGTCTTTTCCAACCAGAGTCATTCTATGATTCTATGAAGAAGATTTTTGATTAGCTGATCTGAGCTAAAATGGTTTCAGTTGTCATTAAGTTGCATCCGCCTATTGTTCCCTCTTGTCTCATGGTGAATGGCAGTACAAAAACTTTATGTCTGGAAAGTTCCTGTGGGCAGGTCACCTTGACAGGCTTACATGTCCCACACTTATTGTAGTCACCCTTGTGAAAAAGTCTAACTACTGAAAACACAATGTCATATTGAAACATACTCTAAAATAGAAGCCCCAAACCCTGGGAAACCAGAGGAGCCTTGGCTATTTGTGAGCTTGTATCTTTGCTATTCAAACTCCATTTCTCAAATTCTCGTGTATTTTTTACTAGTTATTTAAAACATCTACGGGGGTTGTAAAACTCTTGGATTCCATTTGAGATTAATGGGGAATAAAAAGTAAGTACTTAAAAGTGATTGTAAAATTGGCTAAGGTCACATGATCAAAGTGGTTGAAGGACTCCCACATATGTCTTGCTTTATTGCCTGCCCTGACTGTCCTACGAAGGCAGCTGGGTAATGGCTGGGATATTACTGTTGGTGACTGGACACCTGGTGCTGAGCATGTGAGGAGGGAGAGAGAAATGTTGCTGACAGCAAGGTGTTCACTGATTGACACAGTGACCTCTTATGGATGAATGTTTAAAAAGAATGAATACACATACCACTCTTGCATTTTAAAGTAACAGTTTGAGTAGTTCCCCAAGATTTGTAGTAGATGCTGTGTTCTCCTTGCGGTACAGTGTCTCCATACTTTTATTAGTATTTTTCTTTCTTTTACTATCTGTCATTGGTTCTTCATCCTTTTCTCATTTAGACATTTAGTTCTACTTAAAACACCAAACCTTTGCCTGTATTACATGGTGACCAGCTGGCAGATCTGATGAACACAGCTAGTGGCATGCACAAGCACTAGTCCCTGCAGTTCCTGAGGGAAACATGTCCCCCAGAAGGAAATGGGCTGTACCAGAAAGCAGACTGCATGACAGCCACTGCACTGGAGGAAGCTCGCTATCTACACGAAGCTGAAGGCTGGCGCAGATTTCTTCACCTCATGCACACAGGAAGCAGCATGGCAGATGTCTGACTTTCCTTCAGGCAGCCTCTTCCACGGGAGTTGTGGTTAAATATTACAGTCTAACCTTTTGCTTGCTCAGAAACCAAACAAGAGTTAAGTAATTTTGAACCATTAGCTTCATTTTAAGTATGTCTTCCATGGGACGAAGGGCAGTTGACTCTCAATCATGTTGTATCTTCCAAATGAATGACTCAGTGAAGATCCTGGGCAACACTTACCTACAGCAGAGCACAATGCCTCTATTGAAACAGATAAGTGCAAAAGTCCTCTGCTGTCCCTCGTTCTGCCCCTCTCACAGAATTCTATTTCCCTCTTACTCTGTCACTGGCTTATTTTGGCCGTCATAACTTTCACTGGGTGGCCTGAATCAGATTTCTGAATGCTGACTGCTGAATTGGAACCTTCTTGCTTCTGGTAGTGCGGGAGCTACTGCTTATGAAGAACTCGCTTGACTGTGAAATCAGGGGCTTTTTGAGAGCTGTCTTAGCTATTAGCCCCACCAGCATCCCCATTCTCACCAGAGGGTGCTGGGAGCCTCCCTGGCCCCGAACCCTTCTGCTTCCCCACTGCTCAGCTGCTCCAGTGGTGCTGAGGACAAAGGTGGCAGATCTGAATCGAAAGAAGTAGCACGTAAGGACTGCTCAATTATTCTTTATTTAAATATGTCAAAAATTGCCTCTAGGAAATACCAATGTAAGTCACTGGCATTCAAGGGAACACCAAATAGGCTTCCCATGCTAACAGTGAAGAATTAATTGTACATGAAAAGCTGACCACAGTTTCAAAGATAACACAATGTGACAACACCAATTCCACCCATGTACTATCCTTTGGGGGAAAAAATAAAGCCCACCTCACTCTTAATCCTCTGTAGTAAAAGAGAAGGTGTTCTTTGATTGTAATTGAAATTGGAGTTTTCATTCACCTGTTAGGATTTTAAGACTAAGTGATGGAGGGAACATAACGAATTCAGACCATTTGGCAAAGTAAAAAGATGGCAAAACCTACATTGATGGCAACCATTTGTATTTCACAGTTGCATTGCAAAGCTATGTATGGCTTCAGTTCTAAATTCAAGATAGGCAGAAATTGTTCAGTTTAGCGTGTCCTAAAATTATCCAGCACAAAATTAATTCTCAATTTTTCAAAAGGCAGTTTAAAGGGGAACAAATGCTGATGTGGAAGTATTAAATGAATGCCATCTTGGTAACAATTTTACCAAATGTAAGGAAGAGTCATACACTTCATGTCCTTGTTATAAGATTCTTGGAGAAAATACTCCCACTCAGATAGAAATTTGTTGTAAACAGCTCTCTTGCTGTTAAGAGTTGATGTACTTTTGAGGATGCAGTGGCTCTTAGAAGGAGTGGAGTACATTGTGCAATAATGTGACCTTATGTTGCATAGACACTTCCAGTTTTGGAATGTGAAATGTCTGAAACTGGGAGTGGGTGGAGAAGAGGTGGAGCCAGCCAGGAGCCTGGGTGGCTGCGTTTCTGAGAAACTGTCTTCTGCTGGTGAGTACTGCTAACTTGCCAAGTGTATGGCTAAAACCCTGAATAGTGCTAAGCTGAACCACTAAACAGCATAGAATTGCAGATGGACATGGAGCTATAGGGTGATATTTTGGAAGCTAAATGTGTAAAACTTAGTTGAAAACAAGGCTGAATTCTTCCAGACCCGAAACCACAGCCTCCCAAAATGCGTCAGAGACTCTTCATGCTGCAGCGAGGTCAGCTTCCCTCCCCCCCACCTGTGAGTCAGGACAACTCTATTAAAGGAAGCTTTTGTTGAAAGCTGTCAATAGAGAGGTAGACAACATGCAGATGGTGAGGACACAGTGGGAAAGAGTTTGGATCCTGTGCCTGCATAAATGGTCATTAACAGGGAGAAGACCATTTTTCTGGAGGACAGAGGGATACTGAGGAAAGAATAGTAATTAAACAAGAGGTAGGTTCACCTGATCTCACTTTCTCTCTGATTAAAACTAGGATTCAGAGTCCACTCCAGCTGGCATTCTATCCCTTTCTCAAGGGAGACAAAGGCTGTCTCTGGTGGGCTTAATGCCCTCAGTGCTCGTCCACAGTTCCTTCTGTATTTACTTTTGCAGAAAATCACAGAAAAATAGTCTTAGAGCAACTTAGTTCACTGTAAAGAGACAAAAGAAAACGAAGGAGGAAACAGAAATTATTGGACTGGTGGGAGTTTCAGTGACATGATCTTGATTTTCAGGCAATGCAGACACTTTTTGAAATAGAAACTTTCTATAGTGTAATCATGCACTTACTCTTTCCTTTGCTATAAATTCAAACCTGCTCATGGGTGGATCAACACTAATGGGGCTTAAAAATGTCAGTGAACAATGCTGTCCCCTTTGTATTAGTGCTCCTTTAACTTTTTCCTTGTTGTTTGTTACTGCTGTTATTACCTGGACTGCTCTACCAGAGTGTTAGCATAGATGAAATTCCTGTAACAAGCAACAACTGGGATCTGTGGTTTTAGATGTGCTCTTCTTTTAATGCTGGCAGGTGTTCTGTGCTTCCTGAACTCACTGTCACTGCTACCAGAGAAGAAATATCTTGCAGCAGCTTGGTGATTAAAAAGATACCTCTAGACCTAATATACAGTGTCATTACTTTTATTGTTTCTATGTGAGATTGCTAGCAGAGGGAAAGAGATCCTGGATAACAGCTGTAGTTATTTATTTCATGACATTTCAGAAAAGAAGGTTTTTGGTTTCCAATCCTAAAGAGCATCTTGGGTGAAAGGCAGAGCATGGTCCTGGCTCTGCAAAGAGCTGACCTACCCGAGCTCTCAGCACACTCGGCAGCACTGTGTTTGAGTGATTTTCCTGAGAGTATCATAGAATCATAAAACAGTTTGGGTTGGAGGGGGCCTTTAGAGGTCATCTAGTCCTACCCCCCATGCAATGGGCAAGGACATCTTCAACTAGATCAGGTTGCTCAGAGCTCCATCCAACCTGCCTTTGAGTGTTTCCACGGATGGGGCTTCTGTCACCTCTGGTCAACCTGTTCCAGTGTTTCACCACCCCCATTATAAAAAATTTCTTCCTTCTATCTAGTCTAAATCTACCTTCTTTTAGGTTAAAACCATTACACCTTGTCCTACTCTGCTAAGTAGTCTGTCCTCATCTTTCTTACAAGCCCCCTTAAATATTGAAAGACCACAGTAGGGTCTTCCTGGAGCTTCCTCTTCTCCAGGCTGAAGAACCCCAACTCTCTTGGCCTTTCCTCAGAGGAGAGGTGTTCCATCCCCCTGATCATTTTTGTGGCCCTATCCCTTGTGGAGTTTTCCACTGTCTTGAAGGCTTATGTTGTACTGTTTTGATCCACTTTCCATTTCACTGGTGGAGTTAACTTTCCCACAAGCTGATTCAAACTGCATAAAGAGAAAAAAAATATTTACTCTCTTTGCATCTTTAATTTTCATGTCAATGTTAAGATTTGGGTTTGAATCCGTGGGTGGTGCCTTTTATAAGCAGCCCCAGCAGAGCCTTGTACCTAGAGGTGTAAATACCTTTCTGTGAAAAATTAAAAACAACTGGATGCACTTGTGATGTCCTCTGACTGCCAAACATTCATTAGCAAACACTCAGGCAAATGGACCTCTTTATGCAGATACGTCTGATCCCATATGTGTATGTATTCACATGTGAAGTTTGAGTTGGACAAAATAAGCTGGTCTTGATAGACTCGCTGAGGCAGGTATTTGCCTGAAATTAGATTTATGTTTTCCATTCAGAAAGTGTTCTGTCTGAAGATGTTTGTGAAGGAAAAAGAAACAGAAATACAAATACATATTCTTAGAGCATAAAGCAAAGCAATGGTTTGTCTGAACTATGTGATGAGGGAAGGAAGGGGTGGACACATAGACCTGAGCACAGGAGCATAGGCTCCCAGAAGAGGTGCAGAACTGCACCTGAGGCCACTGCAACAGGGAAAGGAAGCTCCTGGATGTGGCAGGACAGACTGCCACATTCCCCTCTAGTGTGATTCAGCAAATCATTTCCCCATTGGACAAAATGGAAGTATGCTTCCTCTGACATCTGCCTGAGCACCTGCTGTCCAACCCTGCTCTGAGCAGACAGCAGGAAACGTGGCTGCCTTTGACCTCTGCTGGCCTTTTTCTGGCCTTCCTCTGCCCTTTGCACTTTCTAGCAAGGTCTTGATGCAGTCAGGCTGCAGGATAGCAATGTCATGTGAAACTGCAGTTTGGTTCGTATCAGTTCTGTTCTTGCTAGGTTTTTTGCTAAGCAGATTTATATAGAATATAAAAGTCCAAATCCTATTTTAAGATTAGATTTGACATCCTTGAACAGATCAAGGAGAAAAATAAATTGTTACTCCAAAGAAAGCTATGAAGAAAAATATCAGACTGATAGCTTCTTTGCTTTTAAGTTTTGCTGATCAGAAATCAGAGGCTGAATTTTGGATCAAACATCCGTAGTGGTTTTGCAATCAAATACTCCCAGCTTATGAAGATGCAAACAGCAGCTCTTCCAGCTTGCTCTAATGAACCAGCATCTCTTTGTTGGTGCTAGCAAAGCAATTAGGCTCCCTGCTAGAAGAGTGGTGTTTGTTATGCAGTTGCATCCAAGTGATTTGGGTTATTTTACTCAAGCAGACCTCAGTGATCCACAATTAATACGACATTTTCATCTGGCGTTTAGAGGCTGAGAAAAAGCTTTTGAAGATCTTAGTTGCTCTGATTATGAGCTTGGTAGAGGAACAAAATCAAACAAGGGTCTTTTGTTGCAGCAGTTGGGTCGAGACCGAGACAGTTGGCTACTTCATTATACCAAACACGTAGGTGGCCTTTCTTGTGTTTTGAGATCCAAGAGAGGAGCTGTATTGACACCTTTGAGGGGAGTGGAGTCAATCCTTTGCAGAAGCGGGGTCACGTCAGCTGTGGCGGATGCGGCACACGCTGACAGTGAGCCCTTTCCTCTCAGCAGCTTTGAAGTTGCAGGCTCTGTCTTTCTGGCAGGATCAGATCTGAGTGGTGAGATCGCTCTTGGTTCAGGCAACTTAAAATCTGTCTCTAGTGTTTTGCACCTGTTTGACTGTGGTATTTATAGCTCCTATTTACCTCTGCCTTCTCTTGGGTGTAATAGTTACCAGCAGCCTTCCTTGCTGGTACTGGTTCAGCTCTGAGGGAAACACTGGATGTAATTTGGAGGATGATTAGGGTGAGATCAGCTCCTGAAACCTGAGTAAAGTTAATGATGAAACCTGAGTTTTGTTAATAATACATTGTAATTATTACTGCCAGCAGGGCAGTTATCTCGTATTTCTCATCTTTTAGCTTGGGGATCCTAGTTACAGTCATCTGTTCGACTTCTCGGCCATTCTGCCTCTTGCTTGGGTCTACGCAAAGAAGGTGTCCTGGTCTTCTCCACCAGATTTCTTCTCGAGTTTTCCTGGGTGCCTCTGCAGATGCCGGTGTGTTGCATGAGCTGAGGCGCAAAGAGGCCGTGAGAAGGATATGTGATAACACATGAAGCAGCACAATGTTAATAATACAAGGCATCTAATGGGACCTGCCCTTTCACCCAGCAGTGGGGACATATGTCAGCGTGCAGCAGGCGCCAGGCCCATGGCAACCTGCTCCCACCTCCTACAGGCCTTCCTGAGGGAAAAATCACATTATGAGCCATGCGGCTTGCCTGCTGTAATTGCCAATAAAGCATTAATCCTAACCTTTTGTAGACTGCATCTATTGCTTGCACCTCAGAGGCGCCGGGCCAGATTGGAGAGGTGACATAAATCATGGGGTGCATTACAGGCTGGTGAGTGAGAGGGGAGCGCATGCCAGCGAAAGTGACACTGCGCAGGGGCGGGAGGGAGACGGCTGTGGCAGGAAAAGCGACCTGCGGCAGGATGTAGGAAGATGTGAGATAGAGCAGCCCCTCATTACTTAATCGCTGTATCTTCTTACTGCCTCCCGTGGCTCCCATTGCAGCCTCCCCTGCTATCCCAGTGCTGGCACCCGCTGCCTGCTTTTGCCCGCAGTGGGTTCCCTTACCCAGGGTGTGAAATCAGCCATGCTGTTGCTGGTTGTAGACTTCCAGTTTATGGGAAGTTTTGTGGAACTGCTGGCCCACCCGAGGTGCAGGCAGCCACTGTGTTTAGGCTCCCACCCCACCTGCTCCATGTGCTTGAGGAATGAGTTAGAGACTGATTTATACTCAGAAAAATCATTTTTGCAAAATCTGTAGTTCAAATATTGGCCAATGGAGAAAGCCCATAGCAGGAACCTAGCAAAAAGAAGAGCTACATCCCTGTTTTGTTTTACTTCTGCTCATTATATTGCCTGTGTCATGACTGAGATGTGGTATGTGACAATGAGAACAGAAAGTTTTCATACCCTTGAACCCCCTCTGGGTTGGCTTTGTACCCATCCAGCAGATCCTCATCATATTTTGGGCAGCAGAAGGGGCAAGGAGAAGGTGAGCCAGCAGCTCTGGAGTCCCTGGGGAAGGAGGGAGGTGACATTGAGCAGGGCTGGGCTGTATGTGGTCAGGCAGACCCTCGCCCTGCTCCACCATGATCCATGGTTGCCCGCCACCCACCCCATCGGCTGCCCATGCCACCGCACCGCAAACCCACCAGCGGATGGACCTGATAGAAAAGTTACTATTTTTTCCCCTCAAAATATTTTCTGGTCAGCCCCTTTCTTGGTTCTAAATTGAATTTGTGCATGGTTAAAACTGTCTCCTGTGGGGGCACTGAAAGCCCTGAAGCCAAAGACTGCTGTGGATGCAGGAGGGCTGAGGCAGCCCCTCGTCCTTGCAGCCCCCCAGGGATGGCGTGGCAGTGCTGTTGATGCCCCCTGCCCATGGGGAGCCAGAGGGCAGCTGGTGGGCTCTGCCTGCCGGGTGCAGCCGGCCCTGGGCTGCAGAGCTTTGGGGAAAAGGCGTCAGTCTATTCTAAGTGGTTTTGGAAAACACCGTGTAATAACAAGTATTTTCCTAAGTGTACACTGAGGATAATTTCTCATTTTTCTAATACGCTTTCCCACTGTTTTTTTTTTTTATTTATTCTTCTCCTTTGTACAATTTTCTTTAAATAAACAAAGTCTTAAAAAGATAGGAAATATACAACTGTTACTTAAACAAAATTTCTGCTCCAAATCTGAATGGGGGCATAGGCTGAGATTCTGATAACTATGACTTTAGCTTTATAACTTAAGAGTGATTTGAGGTATGTGGTCCTGTCTGCTATTGGCTTTATGTAAGTGTACTGCCAGAGTACAGTCTTCAATATTTAACCCTACTAATAATTATTTTTACATTCATATTTCCTCTAGTATAATAACATTTACTCTTCAATTCAGATGAAAATTAAATTGTCTGAAGAATTATATCATCAGCTGATTTGTCTTGCATCACAATGTTTATCTGTTCTAGTAAAAAAATCAGTGACTATTAAATTTACTGCTAAGGCATAGGATGAAAAGACAAAACTATGATGCTGATCAAGGAATGGATGTATCAATGGGAATTAATCACAGCATACCAAGAAAAGAGCATGCTCTCAATTTCCCACTGGATATAATATTAAAAAATACAATCTTACTAACTTCAATTACTTTTTTTTAATTTTAAAATCAAAACAGAATAAAAACTGTAATGTCAGAATGATAGTTTTCTTTGAATCTTGCATGTGAGGTTGGCAGCGTCTTACAGTGGACTTTTTTTCCTGTTGTAAATGAGTGAAAAGATCTGGTATAAGCCTGTGCGTTTTTGTTTAACCCTGGCCCCAGAACGATTGATGTGAGGTATTTGGAGCCACACAGGAAGGCTGCATAATAATGAAACAAAACCCTCATGTAAGCATCAGCCAAAAGAGTCATGATATTAAATAGAAAAACCATAACTGTAGAAAAGATCATTTCCCTTCACAGCTCATGTGGAGCACTAGAAACTTGGCACGTGTATTACTTCCAGTAGTAATATTGCAGTGATATACTTTAAACAGTTGCAGGCATTCTGAAGAGAGTCCTTGGGACCGGGCTTGCCTTCCCTTTGGGTCAGGGGCAGCAAAACTCATGTCATGCAGAAGTGCAAAGTCACCCTGGAAAGAGGTGTTGCTGAACACCTCTGAACATCTGTGCTGGATATAATGGTGGCTTGTCCTGTTGTAACTAAACAGTAGTCTCAGGACTCCTGACACAGAAAGGTGAGGTGAACAGTGGGCTCAAGACAAGGCCAACGTGACACTGTGAGTAGGGCTAGCAAGTGCTGACAGTGCAGATGTGGGCCAGGACTCAACATGAGCCCTCCTGTTCCTGAGCATAAGGCAACCCCTTGGCTGCAGTAGAGCAGAGCAGATAGATCGCGTGGTGGTGAGCGCAGATCTCTGCTCAGTGCAACATGTGAGCCAGCTGGCATCCGCAGGTACAGCGCCAGCACTTTGAAGGCACATTCATTAATTCCTGTAAGTACAGGTATTTGAGAATCAGAAATTCAAATGTGTGGTTGGAAGCACTTCTTAATGTTGCTTATAAGACTGTATCACTTGGTCAAATGGTCATTTGTACTCATGCACTTTATCAGGCAGCGTAGGAGTGCCTTAAATGGGAGTAAGTTATATTTACATCCTTCCTAAAAGTTCCTTTGTGCTGGTTAAGTGGTGTAAAGCGGCTTCAGAGTAGATGAGACTTGCAGACCAAGGCTGTAGAAGTGCAACTGCATCTCATCAGTCTTTAGGCTTATGTGTCTGCTTCAGGTGGGGCACAGCCTTCTCCTGAAGGCAGTGCTGGCTCAGGCAGCAGGGCTGTAACAGCACGTGTCCCCCTTTCTTCAGCTCTCAGAATCTCATTTCTGGTCCCTGGAGAAGTCTGCTGATACAGCTCTGTTTTTGCTTCTGAATTCTAGTCCAATGGGCTGTGTTAGGATGTCTTAATAGCAAACTCTTGTCTGCTCATTATGGGATGTCAGGATGCAAAACCCATGTGGAAGATCTACCTGGTCTTTTCACATTTAATCTTTTCATAATCTCAGTGAAAAAGGGGCAGTTTCAAAATCTGAATTTTTCCCCCTCATGTTCTCAAGTTTCTCAAGTTATGTTTAGAAACAGGAAGCTGTTTTGCATAAAGGTAAGATTGTGTTTTTAACAAGACAAGTTGGTGTTAGACCAGCTAAATATACCCACAGAGTCATACTCAGTGGGTAGTCCTGGCTATTTTTAGACTGTATTTTTGCCTCTTTTTATTTATTTTTTTTTAGAGACACCTCCACTGTATGTTCAGCTTGTAGTAGGCACCGCTTCCTGCACCAGTATGAAACTTGCAATTACAGGAGGAGTCAATCTTGTCAGGTGTCATTTATCAGGCATTGCAGAGGGCTGGTTTTAGCGAAGGAAGAACAAAGCTTAATAAAAAGAGAGAGAGATTGAGGGAAAAACATTCTCTTAATAATTTGCCCTTTGCAACAACAGACCCTGATCTGATCACCCACGCTCATCTGGCTGCTGACGCTGTACTTGCTTCATTAGTACGAGCTATTTTTACACCTTTTGTGTCTTTTGAGGAACCAAGTGGGCCTGCTGGCTTGTAGTGATTCACCATCTCCAGGCGAACATGGTGTCCTCAAATCCTGCGATGGGGGTAGGAAGAGAGAAGTAGGAGGAAGAGCTCAGTTGAATAAGCAAGTTGATTAATTGTCTTAGGTGATCTATGTTAAAAGATTGTACTTCAGTCTTAAGGAAAATAGCCTATGTGTTTTTGGTTTGCAAGGCAATTTTTCAGAGTAGGAGCTATCCCAAGGAATGTCTAGCAATTAATTAGTTTAAGTGTAGCTTAGCAAACATGAAGCCCCGTATGCTTGCATGTGTACTCTACGTGTTTGTTTTCCTGTCTGCAAAAGGGATGTTGGGGGTTGTACTAGAGGATATTTGGGAGTTGAACTAGAGGATTTTTAAGGGTCCCTTCCAACCCAAACCCTTCTATGATTGCATGTTGGTGATACTTTCTTTTGTTTGTGGTTTACAAGTGTCATTGGTATGTCACAAGCACCAAAGAGACTTTTGGACCAGATCTTTAGCTGATTTCACTTCCACTTCTGACAATGGGAAAAAAGCTAAATTTGGTGGAATGGGCCAAGCATGATGCAGGAGGAAAAGCCTGTATGAAGTTGTCTGGAGGTTTCTAGAGCTTAGCAGTGGTTTCTCTCCCTTTCAATAGACTATCAGCCCTGAAAATGTCCTCTTGGAGCCTTGCTCATGTTAGGGCTGAGCTCTTGCCTGGTGGCTGAAATTAAGATTTTTGCTGTCCTTTGACTTTTCCTGGGTAGGCATGATTTGGTGTCCCATTGTGTCACTGATTAAGTGCAGTATAGTGGTTTCACATTGCAGATTTCCTTGGAATAGTTTCAAAAATTGGTGTGATGTGGAATACCTATATGAAACTTTAACATGCTGTTTGTACCAGGAATGCCCCGTAATACTGCACTGTAGTCTAACCTTGTCTGATACATAGTCCTCATGAAACCTGAGCAGTGCCTTTCCCAAGAAATGTTTTGGGTTTTATTGTGTAGAGCTTGTTGAGAATCTGTAACCGAGCTGTCAGCTTGTCCTCTCTCTCAAATAGCAGCACAACCCTCTGGAGGAACAGAGGTTTTATAGGCGGATTCAGGCATTTTGGTAGACCTTCATCTTTTCAGAGGTGTTCGCTAAGGAGAGTGATGCTCATATTAATAAACACAGTTGATTTGTGTCTGTAGAAACAAACCTAACTGCAGAGCGACATTTCATGCATGCTTACAAAACGTAGCAGAAAGCATTTGCATATTTTACCACTTTTTTTAAGAGGTGTTCTGATGCAATTGGATATTGTATATACTGGCTTCCAATGCTCCGTGCAATAAAAAGAAGGAAGTACTGTAGAATATGGCCAGAGTAATTTAAAAGAGGTGTTTTTTTCTTTTTTCCCCTGCTAGGCATCCTGAGGGTTGTAAAGAAAGCAGCATCCTTAAATGTGCAGTCTAATTAATGTATCTTATATTACCGCTGTAGTGGTCAGAGTCTTGAGGCAATGCTAAGTGATTTGATTTGCTACAGCAAAGTGCCTGTATTGAGTCAGTAGTGAAAACAAAACATTTTGACTGCAGAGTAGTGACTGTTGTGACATCTGTGCAATATATAGGATTTGGGGCTTAACAAAGTATTCAGGATGGATTGAAATAAAACTGCCACGAAGGCCCCTTCTACTTTGGGGGCGAAAAATGGGAAAAAAATGGTAAGAACATACTACTGATGTTTAGCACATGTCTGTTTTTGTTTTGACATGTGGTGACCACAGGGCTTAGTATACAATGACAGGTTTTAAAATAAGCTTGTATAATAGTTGGTGTGAGTGAAAAACAAATGCGAGCTCAGGTACTATAAATGTCTTCCTATGTAATTCTTCATGGGGTGAGGACGTCTGTCAGAGGCAGTGCATTTCCTCATTTAAGAAAGTGTTTGAAGGACACTGATATTTTCATGTGAAATGCAAGTCGCTTCTTCTGACACAGTGTGAGAGAAGGCATAGCTGTTTGCAAAATCTGCCATGGTTGCATAATTAGGATTGCATAACTTTTAAACTAAAAGAGCCTCACTTCCCAGAAAATTCAGTGATATTTTCCCTCTAAGATGAAAATGCTAAGGAAAGGTCTGATATTTGCCTAATATTTACATTTGGCAACAGTATAATAATTACTTTGTACCAAAAAATGATGCAATATTTACACAAATGAGGATATTTTTTTTCCTTGGAAAACTTGGGGAAAAACTGTGTGATATCATGGCAGGGACTCACCAACACGGGTCTGTGCTCCTGAGCTGCTACCCAAGGTTGCAGTTCTTGTGTGAAAATGAAGAGGGATTTCAGAATTTGCATGTCATTTCAGTTAGGAAAATTGCTATATCTGACAACTTCAGCAGTTTGAACTCTCCAGCGACACTGCTCTTACCTTTCTTACTCTAGATGATGTTTTATAAATCTAGAAATTACTACAAACCACATCCACATAGGAATCTTGATTTTTGCATATACTTTTATCTTTCACAAGTGCTGCTGAATTCATAGTTGAGTTAATCTGTCCTTTGTAGGGTTCAAAATTTCTCTTTCTGATTAACACATGAAGAACCGTGTTGAATGGAGAAAAATTCTTCATCTCAGTAGTTTTCACTAGTTCTTGCAAATGCAAAATTTGTATTGCAATCCCAATAGCATCACATAGCATCCTTGGTTAGTGTCTGAGCCTTTACTTGTCACAGATTTTAGGTATTTAGCCTTTTGGGGGCTACACAAATGCCATTTACATGATAATAGTTTGGGGACAACAGCGGAGCCAAAGCTGCATTTTTTTTCTACACTGCAGGGATGAAAATAGTGTCAGGGATCAAAATAGTGTTTAAAGAGGACCTTACTGGTAGGCATCTTGTTTCTGACTGTTCTCTGCATGGGAGCTGCTCTCACTCTCGTAAGTCACTGCGTACTATGATTCAAACGAAAATGGATGTGAGATGGGAGCAATACAACGGTGATATTTTTGTTGCCTTCTGAAATTTTAATAATACTGGAAGGTCTGTCAGATAAGCCATTGCTCTGCCATCACATTTTAAGGTTCCCATGGGAAATGGCTGGTATTTACTCATCCGTTTTCATTTCTTAACTTGTTCCCCAAGGAAATAAGTAGCAGTGCGAGAACATTAGCCGTTTCTATCATTCTCTTTTTTAGTTTCATATCTGAATAATCCCAATCCTTTGCTTTTCTATAGGGATAGATTCACGATGTCTGTGTTGGAAGATGGTCAGCTAGAACAGCTAGATTTTGTATTGTTTAAGCACCTCTGACAGACTCTTACCTGCACAGCAATGTTAGGCAATCAGAAACAAAATACTTACCTGATCCATTAAAAGCAGTGGGATCAGAGAGATCAATTAGCTGCTAATTGACTGACAAGATTGTTTGTCCTGTTGGCTGTTTTGGTATCCCCTTGATAGCAAGTTTTTGTTCAATTTAAGAAGAACTGTGATTTGTTTGCAAACTTTTACCTATAAAGGAAGTATTTAAGATTAATTTGGCTCCTGTGTAGCTTTTTTCCCCTCTCTCTTTTTTTTTTTTTTAATAGTCATCCTGTGGAAATAAGTTTGTGTTCAGTTGGACTTTGGAAACGTGAAAGCTTTTTTTATACATTTTTTCCATCCAGTAGTAATGTGTACATTGTGTATGATGCTGAAACAGGAAATAGTGATGTACTTTAAGTGAGCAATCCTTGTCATTATAGTGAAAAGGTCAGTGTTAAAGCATTTCTGCTGTAGGCTTCTTCTGTGGCTTCTTAAAATATACTCAAGTTGAATTTAATTTTTTTGAGGGGTGCTATTTTTCCATAGAGAGTTGCGATTTAAAATTATATTTGAGATACTTAACATAGCAAAAACTGAGTGTCTTGCTGCAGCTGTGTTCTAAGCATGTATGATGCAAGCCAGCATCTCTTAAAGAAAATCACCCATGTTTTCTGACTTCTATGTAATTGGATATTTATTGCAATATATGTTACAAAATTCTCTGTGGACATCTTAGAGGTATTGAATTAGTTGGTTTTCACCTTGTAACAAATAACCTCAGATACTTAGTATTTAGGATGTAAGAGCCTAAACCTAAGTGATGTCTGATTCTGTTTGTTTTTATGAGGAATAAATCTGGAATTATGTCTTTGAATTTGCAACTCATTGCTGCAGATTCATATCAGGATAATGTACAGCAGCATTTTTCTCTTTTACTTGCTGTTGGAATAAATTGTTTCCTTTCAGTTGCTCTGAGTCAAACCTCATATCTGTTCAATGCTCCTTGAAGTCAAAAGAGAGACTCTTGTTTCATATCTCATTTTTCTGTAAGATCACCACAGAAGGGATAGAGTGTGCCTGACCTCTGATTAAGCAAGATCACATTCAGACGAGGGAAGGAGAGTCTTGTTCTTCGCAGCATGTAGGCATTGACATTCATATGAAATGACTGAGGCAGGTATAAGTTCCTACAGTTAAGGTTAAGGGGTGTTAGAGTACAACAGATTTGTTTATTTGTTTTCTTAGTTAGCTTCAGCGTGCTTTTAAACAGACAGGTTCTGGTTATTTTCTTCAACATACTCAGATAATGGTCTCAGGTAATAGTTTGATTTGTCTGAATTAGCAAGATTAAGGTGAGTTTGGTAAAGCCTTAAAATGAATGAAATAATCAATACTACTACAATTAATTAAAATGTGCTGTTATATGCCATCACTCGATGGCTGAGGTTCTAGAACAGTTCTCAAAATAAGAGCCAGATTTAGTGCATGCAGGGAAATGATAATTGCAGAAATCAGGATGCCAGGTTTTATACCACTTAGAGTTTTATGTGCACAGTTTCTGTTCCTTGAAACCAGCAACTACCAGGGACACAAGCATGCACTTATAAAAATCTGAGAGTAAAAGCCTGAAGCTGGCATTTGGTTGCAGTAAGCTTGCAGTCTACGCTTCATGGGTCTGTAATGGGATCCTCTCAGTCGGTCCCCCCACTTCCTGGCTCCTTGGGGAACCCCCCTGAGCACAAGCGTTTACCCAACGTAGCAATGGAGAACAGATCCTGCCCTGTAGCTTCTCCTTTAGTAAGCTTAGTGCAATTTGGTCATTTAAGAGTAAATACACAGTGTACTACGTGTATTTGCTGAGCAGTATTTGGTTTTGTATTGGCTAGTACTTTTAAATGACATTTAAAAAAATACATTATAATGATTAGTTCAGCTGCCCAAATTTAAGAAACATGTGTGTTATTCTAAATGTTTCAAAGTATTTTCAAAACTGTGATTCTTTGGCTGGTTTCGGAGAATGGCAATATGTTCAATCACTGAAATCCTGAGGGCAGGCAGAACATCTGGGGGGGAATTAAATAAACAAATTAAGAGTGGTGTCTGCAAATGTGAAGAGGTAACAACAGCAATTACAATATAGAAAGTGGTAGATTAAATTAAATGCACCTAACCTGTTTTAAAAGGACTGCCTTCTTGGAATTGTGTGTGTAAAACGATGTCTTACAACTTCTAAGCTGCAGCAAAAGCACAGGCATCCTTGCATTCCCCAGTAATTCAAGACTTTGCCAAGTGCCAGTGGTTGACATAGGAATTTACAGTCATTCCTAGGGGTGTTCAAATAGACAGGTAGAAGGCCAGCTACAAAACCACAGTCAGATGGGACCCCTAACCAGGGACTGTTGGAAATGCAAAGAAAATCTCTCTGGTCGAGAATGGGAAGCCTTTGTACAAAACTGGGAAATGTAAGAAGTGTTTCTTCTTCCTTATCTTTTTATTGAGTACAGTTCAAAGACTGCAAGTGTGGTGTCAAGTAGGATATAAAAGCTTGCAGTTGGTTATCCTTTTTTTCATTTGTGTAAAATGTCAAAACTATATACCCTGACGACTGCATTCATTTTGTTATGTTGCTACCTAACATCCGTAGCCCATGAAGGAGTATGTAACCTTGTGCAGAAGGATGAACAAATGCTTGTCTATCTTCATGACAGTTAAATCCTTCAGTTCTGAAATGCACACTGACTTCTGGCTGAGAGCTCTTCTTCAGACTTAGCCCACCTAGGACTTTGCCTAGGTAGAGAAAGCTGTAGATCTGTGTTTTATTAGGGTTCCCAGTCTTTTCTTTCTTTCTTTTTTTTTTTTTTTTTTTTTCCCCCCGCTCTTTGGGGAATATCATTAGGGAGGCAGAAGGAAACGTGGGGTAGGACAGCCACCCAAAGGTGTGCTTCCTTCCCAAAAGTCCAAGGCAATTTTCTTCTCAATTGCAGATGGGGAAGAGCTCAGAGGTGGCCTCTCTTTCTTGTAAGGCTGCTTGGCTGCTGGGCTTATCCCAGACATAAACTAGACTTGCCTAATAAGGGTCTTGGCAAAGGTCTGTGCATGAGTGTAAGGATTTCATAGGAGCCACTGCAGCTTGTCTGTGCTAACGCTTGCCCTATAGAATACGAATTCTTCGGGGGCCAGTTACTGTGGTTTTAGGCCGGCTTTGTGCTGGCAGAGCTGGACAGAAAAGATTTAAAACAGGGCTGGATCTGACACTTAGTCCTTACGCTAGAGTCAATATTTATTCTGTATGATGCACTCAAGGTTTAGCCTGGAAGACATAAGCTTCCAATTTGTTCACTTGCAAGAGCTGTAATATGAGCTACAAATTGAGAAGTAGTAAAAGTTGTATTTTGCCACATTTTATTTTAAAGCTCTTGAGTGTAACCATTTTAATGGTCTGAAAAAAAAGAGAGGAAAAAAAGAGAAAGGAAGGAATAATCTTGGAGCTCTGCAGTCAGCCAGATATATGTCCCCTGCATGCAGCTCACAAAGGCACCTTAGGAAAAGGAGTGACGGGATAATGCTCCTTTCTAGAAAGTTTTAAAAGTCTTGATTTAGTAGGTGCACCTGACATAAGTACAGCTCCTGGTTTCCCAGTAATCTTCTCATGTTCAAAGTTTTCACAGAAGTAAAATGTCCCAGTTTGAAAGGGGCAGATAGTACAGTTAGTGTGGCTGGAGGAGCTGGCTCCTGGGCCACATTCCTACCAGGAAACCTGGCTTGGCCCCCAGCCGGGAAGGACTTTGCAGCTCCTGTCAAACGATGTGCTCAGCACAACTCCCGTATGGCTTCTGATCCATGTAGGTGGGCTCCTCTTAGTCACTCCAGTGGACCTGAACCATGTCAAAGGTATTAAAGAAAATGTGTGGTTTTATCATTCTTAGTTCCTTAGTTTGAAATATGCAGTACTGGAAATATAGGGAGTTTCTGTCTATTGAGTAGTATATGTTTGGTGAAGAGCAAGACTGAAAAGTATTCACACTGTTTTTTAAAGGAGAAACATTAATCGGTTGAAAAATGGAAGTCTGTTGTTGGCTTAAGCTGGTTTGTGGATGCAGGCAGATGAGATAGAGGCCTGACTGGAAAAAACAGATAGAATGCAAACTACCTTTGCAGTGTCTTAGATTTCTCCAGTTAGACCAGCCTCTCATTAGGGAGAAAAAAAAAAAAAGAAGCCTAAAGAAATAATACTAAAGCCATCTTTGACACAGGATGGATGGCAGCTCAGACCAAACCAGAAATGATTATGTTGGTTCTGGAAAGGAATTTATTTTCCCCAGGAGAATGACTCTGACCAAACTTAAGCCATCAATAATCCCTGTAATTATTCTATACCTGTTTCATAGTGTAGGTTGAAAAATTATATGGAACGTTCTGAAAATAGCAGGACTGCAGAATGGCTTGAACTCTGTAATGGAGGTCTCAATCCAGAACAGAAGATTGTTGGAAGCATATTAGCATCATCTTTTGCTCAAAAAAACCTATTGCTGTCACATTTCGGTGACTGGCAGATTTCTTCTTTAAAGGTGCTCTTGGTAGAGGGAGTATGGAACACAAAGGAGACTCCCGTCTTCTAGAAATTTATTCTTCAGCATTTGCAAAATTGCCTAATAAGGATAAAAGTATTTTTCTTTGAAGATGACTAATAAGTTTATGCTCTCTCGGTGAGGAACATTCCCTCCCATCCCTGCTTCTGCTTCTCAGGCCACACACTCTCCTTTACATCTGTGCTCTTGTATTGGCATCATTACTGACCTGAGATTCAATTTAACTCAGCTGATGAAAATGGTTTGCCACTTACCTGTCATTTCTTCATAAAACACGGCAGAGCTGCTTCGTAGTAACCAGTTCAGATATATTGTAAATCACACACAAGGATTTCTTTTTCTATTTGTACTTTTTATTTGAGGAAGTGGATTAGGAAAATTTTAAAAAAGTTTTACTTAGGTTACTTTTTTTTTTTTAGAGAATCAGACAAGAGAGTTATTTAAAAAGCCGTTAGTGCATCAAAGCTGAATGACATTATGACTTGTTTGTGTTTGATAGCTTGATATTATTTTGTACCATATAGGATTTCTTTATAGTTACAATTTAAAAATATGTTACTCATGTTTGACTCAACCAACAGTCCATTAGCTATTGCTGTCCTAACTACTGAAATGTTATTTGTACTGTTAAAGAAATAATTGATAACAGGTGGCACAGTGATGATTCTACTTCTGTCAAGTCATGGGGCTTTGCTAATATCTATTTGTTCTTTGAAAGTGTTATGAATTGCAAAGAATTAAAAATTATTTTTCAATTTTTGATAATTTTATTCTTTTATAGATGTTACTATATTGGTTTTATTCAATGGAGAAAGCATGAGTGCTCTATCTGTTTTCTGATAGTTTCTAATTGAGGATTGTTGTAGTAGCCTATATCGTATACTCTGAAGCTAATACTCCAGCTGTTTCTAAAGATCTCTTCTTTAGAGATGCTTTGAATTTTGTCCTAAATAAAAACCATGAAGAAAAGCCATAACTGTTGCTTTTGTTATCACAATTGAACAAATATCCTTTTCAATGAAACAAAAGCCAAAATCTGTTTTCAAGATAAGACTTGCTGAAAAGGAAGGACTTATTGGAAGGGAGAGTCCTCCTTTGATAGGACAAATTCTGTTTAAGGCATTGAGATGATGTTCAGATGCCCTTTTCTAGAGGTGTTCCTTGTGCTGGTCTTTTCTGCAATACAAAGAGTAGCCTCCAGTCTGGTGATGGTCAGACAGGTGGCAAATCATGACAGTCACAGGAGCCTTTTAACCATGTATTTGGGTCTTCTTTGGTCTCTTCTTTGAGAAGGGAGCCATATATTGTTGAGCAGTATCCAACTGGTGTTAACTGGTTTGGAAACCTACTCGCTTTTCACTACATTTTCTGGTACCTGAGTGGTGACACCCTGGCAGGGATTTTGTTCTGGTCCCTGAAACATTTAATGAGAGGCCTGAAGCCTAAAAGTATTAGCTGGAGAGAGGCATTTAAAGGGGATTTGCCAATGGGATTCAGGGATAATCCAGGCTTAGCGAAGGCATAGGAATGAAGAGGGACATTGGCAGCTCTCTTTTGACTGATTCAGGAAAGTGAGACTGTAGTAGTTCATTCTTGCAGTAATGATCTACTCATTAGCAACCTAAACACTTGAAAGACTTGCACTCATTGTTCTTCAAAATGTGGTTGCTTAGACCTCTAAGACACAATGTGAATTTTTTCCAGTGTATGGATAAATGAAATTTTCAGGCCTCTGCTGTAAAGAATAGGAAACTTTCTCCAGCATTATGCTGAAAATAAAGAATTTCTTATGACTGTATTTTTTTTTCTACAGGAAATTTGAAGATTGTCATGCCTATTAGATTCCTAGAAGATGCAGGTAATTATTTTATACTGAAAACAAATCATATATTCCCTTTCCCAATGTGTTTCCCTGTACTTTGCTAATATTTCTTCAAGCCTAATTCAGTTTTTCCACTGAAGGAATAAAGAATATTCAATATCTCTAATGCTGCTTTTTTCACCCTTTTCTTCTCTATTGTAAAATCATGACTGTCGTTATAATTCTCACTGTTGCATGCAGAAAAAATCCTCTGTTTGGATAATATGGAAGCAGGAAACCTACATTGTTCTTCAAATTCAAATTCTGTACTTGTCTATGAAAATCATACCTCTGAGCATTTCTTCTTTATAATAGAACTGTGGAAGCCTAGTGCATTTAAGCATAAACAGTACATGTATAGCTGGATGGAAATTTCAGCATAGGAATCCAAAATGCTAAAGGCACATAAACACAGTCATAGCTCATTTCCTTAATGCATACGTGTTTTACCTCCAGCAAGACATTCTCACTAACGTTTATTATAATGATTGGAAGATGGAGATGTGAAAAGGTACCAGTAGTGTTGCATTCAGAATGCTTACTTGATATCTCTTTTTTTTTGGCTGTTTAAAAGTAGTTTAAAAGGGTGATTAACATATTTTTGTAAAACCAGTTAGATGGCCTAAGGTAAGAAGTACCTCACTTTAGCCATCTTAAAATTTGGTACATACTGCAAGGTAGTCATCTAGGATTTCTGCCTAGACAACAGTAAGAAAGTAAGTAAGAAAGAGGCATGTCCAGAGTGGAGGGCCATGTGCATAGACATCCCCTGTGTCTGAAGTACCTATCACAAGATGGAAAGCTTTCTCTTCTGGAAGTACTGGTCACCCTCCTCTGACTTTAGAGGAAGGCCAGGTGACTAAAGTACATGTGTGAACTGTAGGTAAATCCCACCCACAGTGTTAGGATTCGATTTTCAGCAGCAATCTGCCGAAAGACTAGGTGGCAGGCTTGCTGAGAATCAAGCCCTTAAACTGTTCCCAGAAAGCCTTCCAAAGCTACTATTCCATTTGGAAAGTCTAGATCCCTGTTTTCTATTCCTAAGGCTTTTATTGAGTAGTGATTAAACTTGTGTGTAACCTCTGGAGCCAGCCTTTACTGTGTCTCCTGACAAAAGGGGGGTTTTGTGAAATGTAGTTACCTTTACTTAAGTCCCTCAATATTTTTCATGAAAGGCTCAATGAAAATGCAACTGACTGTGTCAATGTTCTTTTGCACGGCTGTATTAATTGGTGTGTGTGGTTTCTTATTTTTTGCTTTTTACCTACAGATAGCTGTGTCATCATGGAAGAGATGAAGAGAACTTTGCTCTAGTAGATGACAAAGATCTCGGGGTCATTCTGTATCTCAGTATTTAATAACAATGAAAAATGTCCAAATGCTATAACAAGTCTTTGCAAATGTATAATAAACTGTTTAGGAAAGTTACTGCCATGAATAGAACTGTATAGTACTCACATTAGTGTACAGACACAAATCTAATGCCTATAGACTACTGCGTGGAAAGTTCCAAAGAGAAAGAAAAGTCTGTGAACTTGCAACAGCCCTGGAAAAATGGGAGCAACAAAACTTTAAAAAGCACAGCTTTGGACACACTCCATGTGTCTGCACAGCTTTCAAGTGAACTAGCACTTAAGACCTTGTGTAACAAAATGGACTCTGGAGACACAGCTATAGGGCAAAAAGCTACCTCAAGGTCTGGAGAAACTGCTAAAGTACCAAGTAGATGGAGGCAAGAACATTCAGCTGTTATTAAGATGAGCACTTTTGGCAATCAAGAATTACAGAGGCAACCACAAATAGATCATGAACAAATTGGAAACACAGCATCAGCACAAGTTTTTAGTTCTGGGAAACTGGTATCATCAAGTGAAGCTGCACAGCAAGTCACGGAGAAGCAATATCCACAACATCGTCCAAGTCCTTACTCATGTCAACATTCACTTTCTTTCCCACAGCATTCATTGCCACAAGGCTTCTTGCACAACATAAAGCCACATCAGAGCTTGGAAGGCCCTCCGTGGCAGTTTCCTAGCCACTTGCAATCAGTTGCCTCAGAGGACTTGTTTCCTTTTCATATGCATAGCCATAGCGGAAATTTCTCCAGGAAGAAGATTTCAAGTTTGAACCCTGCATACAGCCAATATTCACAGAAATCTTTAGAACAATCAGATGATGCTCACAAAAAGGAGCACAAACCCAAAAAGCCTGGCAAGTACATTTGTCCTTACTGTAATCGGGCTTGTGCCAAACCTAGTGTTCTTAAAAAGCATATTAGGTCTCATACTGGGGAGCGACCGTACCCTTGTGTTCCTTGTGGTTTCTCCTTCAAGACGAAGAGCAACCTTTACAAGCACAGGAAGTCACATGCCCATGCAATTAAAGCAGGACTGGTACCTTTCACAGACTCAGCAGTCTCTAAATTGGACCTAGATGCCAGTTACATTGATGTGGAAGCTGAAATACATTCAGACGGCGAGCAGAGCACGGACACTGATGAGGAGACCTCACTCCTAGTGGAAGGTTCTGGCAAACTGAGCCCCGTCCCTCAGCTCCCCCTGGACATTGCTAGCAGGAGCGGTTATCACTCCTCCATGGAAGAGTCCTTGGTGGGGCCAATGAAAGTGCCCATTTTGATTATCCCTAAAAGTGGAATTCAGTTACCTAGTGAGAGTTCACCATATATTTGCTCTGATATGTTGCAAAACCCATCCTTAAGTACTAAGCCTGATGACTCTCATACAGTTAAACAGCGACTTGCACTAAGACTGTCAGAGAAAAAAGGGCAAGATTCTGAGCAGTCATTAAACCTCCTGAGCCCACACAGTAAAGGAAGCACTGACTCTGGCTATTTTTCCCGCTCAGAAAGTGCTGAGCAGCAAATTAGCCCACCAAATACTAATGCGAAGTCTTACGAAGAGATCATCTTTGGGAAGTTCTATAGGATTAGTCAAAGGACAGCAGTAACAGTAGCCACAACAAATCAGGAACACAGTTTAATGGGTAGAAAGGGCAAAGCAGAGCCATTACCTCTTTTAAATAACAGATTAGATATCAAGATGCTTGAAGAACATATTTCTCAGCTGACTCCAAATAAAGAAGAACTCATTGACTCCAGTAATATGAGCACTATTAAATCTACACAAGTTTATCCAGGCAGCAATACAGAATCTAGACAATCCCAGACCACCACATCGTCCATCAAAAGTGAATCCAACCTGTACCAAGTCAGTCAGCAGGGTGACGTGCCTGTCCTTCTAGAGCCCCCAGTAGATTCCTCTCCTCTTATTAGAAGTAACTCCATGCCAACCTCTTCTGCAAACAGCCTAAGTATTCCCCCATCTCTGAGAGGAAGCCATTCATTTGATGAGAAGATGGCTGGCTCAGATGATGTATTTTACCCTGGGACAGTGGGGATATCTCACCAAAGGATGTTGAGAAGACAGGCTGCCTTTGAACTGCCCTCTGTGCAGGAGGGGCACTTGGATTCAGACTATCATGGAAGACCAGGGAAAAATATCATTATTGCTTCCAGCAGACAGACAGCAGGTGACAAAGGACCATCCTTAAAAGAGAAGAAAGGAGACAAGACCTTTTATGACTATGATGCCACTGGAAAGCACTACAGAAAGTGGGAAGAATTTGAAGCTCAGAAGCAGAACTACAGAGACTTGCCATCCTTAGGTGGGATGAACAAGGGGGGAGAGTACTTTGTTGATCCACTTGGACAATCTCAGGCGGTGTCATCTATGCTTGGAACAACTTTTGAAAACAGGAAGCGCAGGAAAGAGGAGAGTGTTGGAGATGAGGAAGACAGTCCCATGCTTTGCAGCAGTACAACTGGCACCACTGGGGGAATTCAACATTTGGACTTTGATCCCAAATCTCAAATTCAGGAAGTGCCAAGGAGTGGATTTGCCCTTCAAGGCTTGGACAATGCCGCCCATTGCCATGCAGAGCGTTTTGAAATCTGCAGGCCTTACTTGCGGTCTGGAAGCCCCGCAGCTTCTCTGGAAGACTCCTCCTTAGCTGCAGAGCAAGAAAAGACTGCAGAATCGCTGGCTAGGAAACCGCCTGGAAATGTCATCTCTGTCATTCAGCACACAAATTCGTTGAGCAGGCCAAACTCATTTGAAAGGTCTGAATCTACAGAACATATTGCATGCCAGCAGGAAAAGATCTATTCACCATCTGAAACATGCGAGAGCGAGATTTGTGAGTCCCCAATGAGCCCAGACCGAGCTCCGCAAATGGAAAATGCTGACACCAGTAAGCCATCTCCATCCCAGCAGCCTCAGCCATATCATATGCAGCCCAGGTTGGTTCGCCAGCACAACATACAGGTACCTGAAATTCGTGTCACAGAGGAGCCAGATAAGCCTGAGAAAGATAAAGAAGTGCAGAGTAAAGAGCAGGAGAGACCCACTGAAGAATTCCAGTGGCCGCAGAGAAGTGAAACACTTTCTCAACTTCCAGCTGAAAAACTACCACCCAAAAAGAAGCGTTTACGACTGGCTGACATGGAACACTCCTCTGGAGAATCCAGCTTTGAGTCCACAGGTACAAGCCTCTCTCGCAGCCCTAGCCAAGAAAGTAATTTGTCTCACAGTTCAAGTTTTTCAATGTCCTTTGAAAGAGAAGAGAGTATGAAGTTCATCACGCCTCCCAAACAAGATGAGTTTGGAAAACAGTCTGAGTTTTTAACAGTTCCAGCTGGTGCTTACTCACTTTCCGTCCCTGGGCATCACCATCAGAGGGAAATGAGACGCTGCTCATCTGAACAGATGCCCTGTCCTCATGCTGCTGAAATCCCAGAGATTCGAAGTAAATCATTTGATTATGGGAACCTGTCTCATGCATCTTCAGCTGGGACACCTACTATGGCATTGTCTCCATCCCGAGAAAGGAAGAAATGCTTCTTAGTTCGCCAGGCTTCCTTCAGTGGTTTTCCAGAGATTTCCCAGACTGATCAAAGCACAGAACAAAGTATAAAGCAGGAGCAGATGGAACATGCACAGGCTGGTCTTCGCTCCTCCCAGCTTGCCTGGCATCCCTCCCCTTCCTCTGTGCTTCAGCCCATTCAGGTAGATGACTCTGGAAAACAGGCTATTGGCCCTTGTGCTCAGCTTAGCAATAGCTCATCCCACCTTGCCCAGCAACAGGCTCTTCTTGCAGAGAGCCCAGATATGTTAAGGACTCCCTTGATCCAACAAGCACCTTATATTCCTAACAAACATCCATCAGAGCAGCAGCAGCTATTTGCACATCAGGAAAAAGTCCCATTTCCCCCTATTCATAGCACCTTGTTTCAGTTCCCATATCCTTCTGTCTGCATGGTTCACTTACCACCATCTCAGCAGTCTGTCTTGTGGCAGTCATGCACAGAACCTCTACACTTCCAGCATCATTTTGTACAACAGCTGCATAAATCTTATGTCAAACAGCCTTTCCAAACAGACATTTCTCCAAGTTATCACCTGGAACATGCGCCAGAGCTTATTGGGAAGAAACCAGCTGATTATGTGCATGCTGAAGAACAAGCATACCAGCATTATTCAGGAACATCTGGGCAGTATTCGAAAAATACTCTTGCTAAGTACCAGTCAGACCATAGCGTTAAACCAACAGATACCTCCTCTGAGCAGCATCTTCAGACAGATTTGGACTCCCCAGGTGATGGATCAGTACAGTCTTTGCCAGGAACAGTTGTTCCCGTCAGGATTCAAACCCATGTGCCATCTTATGGTAGTGTCATGTACACAAGCATTTCCCAGATCCTTGGACAGAGCAACAGTCCTGCAATTGTAATTTGTAAAGTTGATGAGACTGTTTCTCAAAGAACATTAGTAACTAGTGCAACCATGCAAGGAATTGGATTTAACATAGCTCAGATGTTGGGTCAACATGGAGGGCTAGAAAAGTATCCTTTGTGGAAAGTGCCACAGACACTGCCACTTGGACTGGAGCCACCGATTCCCCTGTGCTTGCCTTCCACTTCTGATATGGCTTCTACCTTGGGAGGAGGCAAACGAATGCTTTCACCTGCCAGCAGCTTAGAGCTCTTCATGGAGACCAAGCAGCAGAAACGAGTCAAAGAAGAAAAAATGTATGGGCAGATAGTTGAGGAGCTAAGTGCAGTTGAGTTAACTAATTCAGATATGAAGAAAGATTTTCCAAGAGTGCAGAAGCCTCAACTAGTAAGACAGAGCTGTGCTACCGAGCCAAAAGAAAGTTCGCCATCCATGTCATCCTCTTCACCGCTGTCCTCATCATCATCTCAAGATTTTCCACCTGTCAGCGTGCCAACAGCTGATGCTTTCCCGCTGAGCAGGGAGAAACTTTCCAGTTTTGATTCCACGTCACCAGGGCAGAAGTCCAGCGGCCCTTCTGAAGGAAGAGACTCACCAGAAGAGCTGGATGTGGATGAAACAGCCTCAGATATGAGCATGAGTCCACAGAGGTCTTCATTGCCACCAGGAGAAATTCAACCAGAAGACCAACTGAAACATCAAAAGTTGCCTCTTGGAATGTTAGTCCAGATGTCATCCAGTACCAGTGGGAAAGTCACAGGCTCAACCATTCTCCTGACAGACATAGCAGATTTTCATCAGATCCTTCAGTTTCCAAGTCTGCGCACTACTACTACTGTGAGCTGGTGTTTCTTAAACTATACGAAACCCAATTACATTCAACAACCAACCCTCAAATCTTCTGTTTATGCTTCATGGTGTATTAGTTCATGTAACCCAAACCCATCTGGGCTAAGTACAAAGACCACTTTAGCACTTTTAAGGTCCAAGCAAAAAAATACCACGGAAATCTACACTCTGGCTGCTATGCATAGACCTGGAGCTGGTAAACTGACATCATCAAGTGCATGGAAGCAGTTTGCTCAGGTAAATAAGAGATTTTAATAAAACTAAATCAGTATATCTTTATTTGAGAAAATATTAGTAAATTATAAGTTAATGATTTTTTTTAAAAAAAGTTCCCCATTGGGAAATCAGACATTGACATCTTCCCATGACAACTTTTAAGCCTCAATTTACCCTTCTGCAAGTTCTGCTACTTCTGCTCTCTCTGTCTTTATGAGGGTGGTGAAACACTGGAACAGGTTGCCCAGAGAGGTGGCGGATTCCCCATCCCTGGAGATGTTTAAGTCCAGGTTAGATGGGGCTCTGAGCAACCTGGTCTAATGGAGGATGTTCCTGCCCATGGCAGGGTAGTTGGACTAGATGATCTTTATGGTCCCTTACAACTCAAGCTATTCTGTGATTCTGTGATTTTCAAAATCACATGTAAAAAGTGAGTCTTTTAAAGCCCTCCCTTCATGTATGCCAGAGCCTGATACATTATCTCCTTTTATTTTGTCTTTTGTTTTTGCCATGTCCCGATTCAAACAGTATCAGACACAAACATCCATGCATGTTTGTAAATAAAGGTTAAGTTAAAATTGAGTAAGGATCTTCAGATCCATTTAATCTCTTTTACATACTGACTCTTTCTCATGGACTAAGCATTAGATAATGGTGCCAGGGAAAATTCTGTAATGGCAATAAATTACCTTCTAAGGCTTTTTGATCTCAATTTTCCATGATTTTTTTTTCTGAGGAAGGATATGGTGCTGTCTTTTCAGACAAGACTCTTGTAAAGATTAGTCCATGCTGCCCTCTCTCTTATTCACAGTCAAATTAAATGGGACAATTTAATTCATCTTACAGAGTTGCACCAAAATGAGAGTTTGGCTTTGACCTGGAATGTTAAAAGTGCTTGCAATAAAGTGTGCGTTTATTGTGTGCTCCAGCAGTAACACCCTTCCTTGACTTTGTTCTACAGATGAAACACGAGCCATTCTTCTTGTTTGGCAGCAAGCTTGAAAAGAAAGTAGTGGGGAATATTATAAAAGAAAGAGTAAAAGGAGACAATCATGGAGATAAAGACATTACATCCAAACAAACTGAGCCGATACGAATTAAAATCTTTGAAGGAGGGTAAGAAAATGCAACTGGAAATTTCAAGCTCAGCCTGTCATTTTAAAGAGATTTGAAAGTGAATATAAATGAATTAGGATGTGAACAGTCTCCTGTATTCCTGCCATGTCTTGTAGCTCCCAAGCCTCTCCTTTTTTATGCACATGTCAGTCTTAAAACAAACTACAGGGTACTTGTATACTTGCTCTTGGCTCTACTTTGCTGTTAGGACAATTATATTTTCCACCTGTATGAGAGCACTCATTCAAAATTGTTACTTGTACTCCTTAGATCGTAAAGAAATGGATAGATGGTTAACATTTTCCTATTTTCTGTACCATTTCTTTGTATTTAATGGCTTCAGTGAGGATATCTTTCCATCTTTGGACTGTACCTCCACTCATTTGAATAGGTTAGCTAGACATGCTTATTCTTATTCTTGTAAATTTTTATTATTTACTGAAGTTGGTTGAATTTTGGAGATAAAATGTAATGACAATGAAATCTATGGTATCTAAGCCTAAGCCATAGATCTGTCATGTATGGTTGATAAAATAATGTTTAATTTTACCGTGGCTATCTGTCACTCAAGTGATAACAGAAAAAAATAACAGAGAGGAAGAGTCTTATGAAGCTTGTTATAAAAAGCAAATGAAATGGATACTTGTTTGCCTCTGCACTACACTCTAAAATGGAAGATACTGTTTTATTTCTTTTATGGAATTATGACATGATGCAATTAATTTGCCAGTTGTTGATAGTTAATAGTCAGGTGACTGAACAAGATGCGTTTTTCAGTCTTACCAAACTGAAGTGGTCTCACAGCATTGTTTTATTGGGGTAAATAATATGTCAGGATGGAAATATGAGAAATTTGTACATCAATTTCCTGCTCCTGTCGGTTTGTACCCTTTAAAACCTCAGTTGCCCTTCATTGCCATTATATGTTTTGTCTCCACTTGAGTAGTCTCCATGAAATGATCATTGGCATTTCTCTGTAGTCTGCAACACTGAAGGAGTATAGCCTACATCTTGCCTGAAAGACTGAAAATGTTATTTTGGAGATTGTTATAAGTATGCTGGCCCAGACACCCTGATCCTGACTGTTCTTTTTAGTTGTATGTTGTCCTAATACCCAAGACACACAGCTGGCTACACAAGAGTGACCCAAATTCAGATGTGAGCCTAAGTTTACAAGAAATTTGAAGAGCTGTTGCTTTAACTCACACCAACTTTGAAGTATAAAATTTACTTGCTTCCCACTGTGTCTCATTTCTGAATTTGGATCACTCAGCTGAAGATAGTCTGCACTGATGTAAGCTGTGTGATGAGAGGTCAGAAGAGTAAAAGCATGTTAAGAAGAGCAACTAAAGAAGGATTCAGATCAGTGTGAGCTGCAACAGATCACTCTATAAAATGCCTCTACCATCTAACACTCTTTTTAAGAAACCATCTTAAGTTCTTCTGTACTCCAATAAAGTCTATGAAACTATTTGTGTAAAGACATATAATTCACATGTCCCCTAGGAATGTCTTCTAGCAATACCTGTCTATGTTTAGATATCCTTTGAATAGAACAAAAAGTAAGAAGCCTGGATGTGCACATTAATTTTTGGAGTGGGGCGAGGACAAATAATCTGTGCAATAGATAGGGACTTTCCCAATAGGAGTATATAACCTGCAAAGCTGCAGTGAATGAGATGATGTGGTGTTAATGGGTCCACTCTTTCTTTATACATCATAATTTTGTCTTACCTTTTATAGGAATTATTTGTGGAAGGATAGATTCATTCTTTTCATTAGTTTAACTGTGTTTTTTTAAATGGGCCTAATATTCTTTACATATTATAACCATGTCTTTCATTGTTTTCTGTCCTCCTCTTCAGGCTTTTTGTTTATGACTCCTGAAAACTAGTTTTTAACTTGGGTGGGTTTCTGTGCTTGCTGGCTCTTTTAGAGCTGTTCTGTTGCACTTCGTTCTACTCTACTCTCGCCAAGCTCATCTTTGTATAATCTCAGCACATGCAAGCACTGAACTATGCAGCAAATGTCTGTTGTCTTTGTTTCATGTTTTCTCCCCTGGACAGACAAGTGTGCATGATTATATCTTGTTTCAGCAGGGTATTTTCATTTTGGTTTTCGTTGGTCTTGGGGAGTGGATTTGCTTAGGCCTCTTGAATACTTTTTGTTTTGTAAGTGCTGAAAAGGAAATTCAAAATTCACAGCTGAAAAAGATCTGTGGTTGTCAGAGTGTTCGATTTGTGGGAAAGCCTGTCCGCTCAGCAGGGAAGTGCAGTTGTGCAGCTGCCTTGTGCCAGGGGAGCAGAGTGTTCATGTGACAGGTGGGCGAAAAGCAATAGATGGGACTGGGAATGAGTGAGAAGCTGAAAGAACAGAATGAATGGAGTTGAGCCGAAAAGTTGATGTCACAGCACATCACTACCTCGCTGCACTGTCAAGAGTGGTTTGTAAGCATCACAGCAAAGGGAGTTTTGAAGGAGGAAGCTAACAACCATATTATTACCTCTGGCAGGTGGCTTGATTCGAATGAAATTATCTGAATCACAAAATATGCTCTCCATCATCTGTGACTGCAAAACCCTGATGAGATATTTAGCAGTGTTCCTCAAAGAGAAGCAGCAATTTGAAGTTCAGTGCTTGCTGCAGTACAGTTAGTTACTAATGGTGTGCAGTGTAAAGAAAAGCAGGACAGGGCAAATGTGCCTGCTTGTCTGATACCTGGATTAATGACATTACCAGTTGACAGCAAGAGTCCACAGTTTGCTTATGTTTGCTCTTTAAATCTATCATTAATGGACTGTAATTGAAAATCCCTCATATAATAACAGTTTGGATAGAAATTGCAGGACTCTGAGGCTTGTTAATGCTTTTTAACTCTAGAGTCCCCTTCAAATCAAGCCCAGAGCAGCAGTGACCATAGTCCTTACATGAAAGTTGTGTAGTGGGAAGGGGGAAATTACTGAAAGCTTCGAGAGATGCATGAGTTAATAGTAAGATCTAATATTCCTGGGAGCTAGAAAGATAATCATCATGGAGTCACTCTTCTGGTGTTTCAGTTTTTGGACCAGACTTTCTTTAAATGCCAAACTCGTGTGTGTCATTTCTCTTACAGTCATTGTTGTGGTGAAGCCTATTTAGAAAGTCAAGGTCAGTTATGGCCAAGAACCAGCCATATGAATGATGAAGGGACAGATCTTGTTTAATTGTCTTTGTACCTAATGGGATCGGACGGGTGACAGAAGCCGATGGAATGAGGTTGGGCAGAGGAACAGTAGAGATGGAGCAACAGAAACGCACATGTTGTAACACAGCATTTATCTTACCAGTATCAATCAGGGGTGATATGGTAGACTCCATCCCAGAAAAATGAGACTGTAAGGAGAGATGAAAAGAAGATAAATTGGCAGTCTTTCAAACAGTAATGGACATTTTTTCTGTCTGTGGGAGAAAGCCTGGAGGTAGTTGATGAAGCAGCGGGTAGGGAGATGACTAGGAGTCGTTGGCATGTGTCTATGAAGGAGAACCTGGGAAATGGGGCAGACAGAAAAACAGAATCCCAGAAATGTTATACAAAAAACGTACTAGAAAGATGGCTAAATATTAAATTACATTAGACCATGCCAGTTGTGCCCATGGTGCCAGGGACAATGAAGGAAAAGGGAGAGGGCCAACTTGGCTGGAAAGAAGATGAAAAAACTGAATTTAGGCATCCACATTGGAAAGAGGAGCTGATGTGTTTAATAGGTAACAAAATGGACATGAGAACAGGACAGTGTTTTATGTATTTCTAAGATATTAGCTTCAGTATTTAT
This sequence comes from Aegotheles bennettii, assembly GCA_013398125.1. Classification (NCBI taxonomy): domain Eukaryota; kingdom Metazoa; phylum Chordata; class Aves; order Caprimulgiformes; family Aegothelidae; genus Aegotheles; species Aegotheles bennettii. Next base: position 293,616 of record VZRW01011380.1, on the reverse strand, counting down.
ATTGCCAGTGATATAGCTGAACATATGGAAGAAGTGTTCATCTAGGAAAAGCACACTAGAAAAATGTTTCAGTTCTGTAGCCCAAAAATTTTAAGATGCTTCTTGTAGAGTTATCATCACATTAACAGGATCTATCACACAGTCCCTTACTTATTTCAAAGCGCTGACTGTCAATACCAATGATATTTTGTGGCCTGTGCATCCGCAGGGTGACTGAAAGTACTTTGTGCTGTTTAGGAAGAAAGCAATGGAGGACAGTGGGCAGAAAAAATATTATTTCTCAGTTCTCGCAATTACTGGGTTTTACTTTGGGTTAATGAGTTTGAAATTTTCCCTCTAGGGAATGCCCAGTGCTCTTCAGATATCAGAACAGCCTAAGCAGATCCCCTGTGCCCTTTTAGAAATCAGTATTAAAAATTTATCATGATAGTAAAGGCAATATGCAGCTTTACGTAAATTTGCATATCTTATTTACTATCTAACTGCACACTATATAATTATCAAAAATAGCATGAAATGCTTATGCCTGTGCTAAGAAAAATTCCTTTAACAGTTTTCTGCTAAGTATGTAGGTTGGAAGTTTCCCATTTTATTTCTAAAGCAGCACATACCGGAGTGGACTCAACTTGGTGTCCCTTAGGAAGGGATCCATCTTTGGGAACTTTACGTATCTGTAGTGTACATGTCATACATCCTTGCTAGTCATCTGCATTCCTCTTATGCTTAATGGGGAGAAACGGGCATTTCCAGGATGTGATTTATCTGATTCCAAGGGATAAATACACTAAAATAGTTAAATGAACTGTGCAGCAGAACGACACTGCTTTGAGTGGTGGTAGATGCCTGCATTGTACAAGACTACAGTTAGCTGAAATAAATCCAACCTGCAAACTTGTATTTGGAGTTGTGCTGTGTCTATAGGAGTGGTAGCTAATTTGTTTCCTGACAAGGTGTTTATATTGTTCTCATACTGCAACTCTTTGGTCTCATATTGGTAAAACACACTAGGACCAGTGCATTCCCTGAAAAGCAAGTACTTTGTGAGTTTCAGCCTGAATATTCAGTAGTTCGTATGGACTTCTGTGGACTTGTTGTGATGAGATATATACAAGATCAGGATCAGGTGCATAGAGGTGATGTTTTTACATGTATGTGACCTGGAGTCTGTATGATTTAAATGCTTACTCTCTTCTAACAGGTATAAATCAAATGAGGATTATGTCTATGTCAGAGGTCGTGGCCGAGGAAAGTACATTTGTGAAGAATGTGGAATTCGCTGCAAAAAGCCAAGCATGCTTAAGAAACATATCCGCACTCATACTGATGTCCGGCCTTATGTATGCAAGTTGTGCAATTTTGCCTTCAAAACTAAAGGTACTTGATCCTTTTTTTCTGAGCTCTTGCCACTACTCAAGCAAATCTTGAGCTGTTTTGCCGTCTGGGATCCAAGCACCCTTTGCGATCAAGAAGAGAATTTTCTTCACAATAAGATTGTTGTGTTTCTGTATAGAGGACTTAATGAGAGAGGTTTTTGTCTTCTGTTTAATTGATTCAGGGATTTTGTGGGACTTTGAGGCTCCTTGTGTATTTTCATTAAGAGCTATAGGCTCTTGGCTGGTCCATCTGTCTGCAGAGAAAATGTAGTAGCATAAGAACTGCCCTTGCAAATAATACTTTCTGCCAAAATTGTTACATAGTGCAAATCTTAATTGCAGCAACACTTAAATGCTACCAGGAGAGTACACTTGTTATGACATAATGTAGAAGCAGAGCATCAGCTGCTGAGGAAAACATGCCTTTACAGGCTTTACAGTGGGTCAGTTTCAAGTTTATAAATAATGTATGTCTCCCAGATGGGCCACTCCATCCACTGTGGCATTAATTATGAATAGAGATCTGATAGCTTGTGTTCACGTGTATTTATCAGCACAGAAAAAAGCTTCCATTTGTCACTCTGAGACCACAGATAATGATATTCTTTGGAATTCAGATTCGCGTTGCATATCTCCTTAAAAGAAAAAAATCCTTTTCTTTGGTAACATTTTTTTTGTAGTACAGGCCAAATGGGCCTTACATTCTCAGTTTCTTAGCTTCCCTTTGGCAGACAAGGGAAATGGATTCTGGTCCCAGTGCGGTGAACTGACTTGAAGGGAGAGAGAGGAAGCTGAAGGAAATTTCTCCCAAGATCCCAGTGCAGCTTCATGGCTGCTTTGTGGATTGAGAATTGTAATAGTTTCCATGATTCCAGCACTTCTTCCTCTGCCAAAGATCGGAATAGCTGATGGATGGTAGTAGACCCATCAACCTAATTTAAGATGAGAACTTTCCTGGGGGTGTAGAGACAAAGACAAGGAGCTGCTTGTTCATAGTCCCAATAGACCATCTGGTGAGCTGTTCTCTGATCATTGTTTACATTTGACATTGCTGGTGGAATGGGACTTGAGGAGGGACTTAAAGGAGGATTGTGGTTTTGCAGCTGTGTTCAGAGAGGACATTCCAGGCAGAAGAGATGGCATGGAAAGAACTGTGAAATTGCTTGCTGAGGCTGGCATTTCTGGCAGAGAAGAAGAAACAGGGAGGAGGTGGTATGCTATTGCACAAGAGTATGAGTAGGAAGAGACTAAGTTAGCCTTCGAAGTACAAGAAGTGTTTAACTGGTGTACTACTGCTTATGAGCAGTTGTCAGCCTTGTAACTATTGTTGATATTTTGCTGGTAACAGTAGGGGACAGACCTTCAGAGGTACTAAGGTTTTCAGTGTACACCCTGAGCATTTAGTCATCCAGAGGCATCAGTGACCAAGTTAGGTTTTTCATACAATGCACAGGCACAATGAGAAACTTACTGAGAAGGGAATTACTTGAACTAGCTGGGACTGAAAGTCAGAGGAGAGAAGCCTGATCTGTGAGTTTCTAAGCACACCTGCACCCAGGTGTGCCCCCAGGTTACATGTGCCATATACACTATTTGGAGATGCTGGTTGGGGTCCCAAAAGCAACATGGGTACATTCACAGAGTGCTTTTCTCGAGCTAAGAAGCACTGTGCCTTAGTAGTGGGTTGGGTTTGCTTGTGCCATACTTTCCCTTTTAGGTGTTGCAAATGTGACTGAAGTGGCTAATGGGTTAGAGCGATGTTCTTGTTTCTCTAGCTTGTGCTTTGTCCTCAAGATTCTTTGCCATGAAATGTCTCTTGGGGCCAGTCTCAACCCAGTTTTCTTATCTGTGAAAAAGCAGACTAAGACAGGCATTCCAGAAAGTCAATAGTCTACTGTTAGCTAGCTCCCTGAAGGGAATGGGAGATCTGATTTCAAATCCCTGCTGTGTCTGGTTCAGATCTGTGCTCCAAAGCAGGGAGTGGAACCTGGATTTCCCACATCCCAGGTGAATGCTGTAAGTACAGCTTCTCTCAGTTCAGAGATTGCAGCTAGACATTAAAGTTGTATAGAGAAGTCTCCCATAAATGTCTTTTTGTGGGGTACTTTTGCTTCGAAATGGATCCAACACACTGAACATTCGGAACCTACATGTGAAGTAAGTAGGAGGGCTCTTAGCTTAAAAGTACCACTGTGAAACTAGGAATATGAGCTTTGAACGGCTGGTGTGCACTGGACTTGCTTTGATGTCCTGGCAGTCTATACATATCATGAATACTGAGCCCAGGAATAGATAACATCCAAACCCAAGTTTTTTAGCTTGCTGGGGTGCCTAAATGCCATGCAGGACCAGTTGTTTGCTGGGTACCTAGCCCCCTGAGCTTGAAGACAGGAACAAGGAGCAGAGTAAAGCCTCCATAATCCAAGAGGAGATGGTTAGCAACCTGCTGCACCACTTAGACATAGACAAGTATATAAGGCCAGATGATACACACCCAAGGGTACTGAGGGAGCTGGCAGAAGAGCTCACCAAGCCACTTTACATCATTTACCAGCAGTCCTGGCTAACCAGGCAGGTCCCAGTTGACTGGAGACTGGCAAATGGATATTAGAAGAAACTTCTTCATTGAAAGGGTTATCAAACACTGGATCAGGCTGCCCAGGGAGATAATTGAATCACCATCGCTGGAGGTGATTAAAAGATGTGTAGATGTGGTGCTTAGGGACATGGTTTAGCACTGGACTTGGTAGAGTCATGTCAATGGTTGGACTCAATGATCTTAAAAGGTCTCTTCCAACCAAAATGATTCCATGATTCTATGTGGAAAATTGGAGAGATGCCTATATACCTCTCAGGCCCGGAGTTTAAGTTTATTTGAGGTTATTTTTTTTGAAGATATAAAAGCCCACTTTCATTAAAAGAGGCTCTAAAGGCTATGCGCTGTATGAGTCAACCTTGTCAAGTTTTTTTTTAAAAAACTAGAAACCCCCATCTGCAGGATAACAGAGTTAAGATACACCAAAACCTGACTTGGAAAGAGATCCTTGCTGTTGTCCATTAATTAGTTTAATCTCTGATCCGTAGGAAATCTGACAAAACATATGAAGTCTAAAGCACACATGAAGAAATGCCTGGAGCTTGGAGTATCAATGACATCCGTAGATGATGCTGAAACTGAAGAAGCAGGTATGTCAGAATGATTTAATTTAGTTGAAATGGCCTCTGGAGTATGCAAATGACTCATTGCACTTTAGCACAGTGGCTGGCATGGGAAAATACATTAAGAGTATTTGGGGCATTTTTTAATTAAGAGGCATCTTTTTAATAAACAGGAAGCATAGAAAATAAATCCATTTGTCTGAGTTAACTTTTCTAATTGAGATACACGAGGAGGAGCTAGAAATAAAAATATGACCTGTTATCATCTGTCTCATACAAAGTTCCCAATCTTCAATTTAGGTGTGAGAGATGGTGACATTTAGTGAAGTTGCAAGGTGGGGTAGAGTGAATTTGCTTTTTATGCTTCTTTTAAGTATGGAGTTTTAAGGCATTATTATGAAAAATTACAGTTTGAGACTATGAAGAATGACGTTATGCAGCCATTCCACATGAAGAGCATCCAGCGATGGCAATGGGTGTGCTGGATGGGGAATGAATGTGGTGGAAGGCGTAAGAGGTGGGGTGTGTGCTCACCATTTTAACTTGTCTTGGCTGTTTCAGAAAACATGGAGGACATGCAGCAGGAGGCAGAGAAGAGTAGCAACCTAGCAGGCCTGTCAGCGGAGCACCAGTTCTCAGACGCGGAGGAGTCAGATGGCGAGGATGGCGATGATAATGATGACGATGATGAAGATGAGGATGATTTTGATGATACTCAGGGAGACTCGACACCAAAAACCAGATCAAGAAGCACCAGCCCACAGCCCCCTCGATTCTCCTCCCTGTCAGTGAACTCAGCTGGAGCATCTCAGGGGGCTTCCCCTGAGGGCTCTCTTTCCATGGGACACTCCTCCCTCATCAGTTACTTGGTCACCTTACCTAGCATTCAGGTTACTCAGCTTGTAACATCAAGTGACTCCTGTGAAGACTCACAGATGACAGAATATCAGAGGTTTTTCCAGAGTAAGAGCACCGATTCAGAGCCCGATAAAGACAGGTTAGACATACCTAGCTGCATGGATGAGGATTATGTGCTTTCATTAGATCCCAGTTCGTCTCCGAGGGACCTCTCACCTTCCAGTCAGCAGTCGTCACCCGGCTACGATTCTTCACCCTATAGAGATAACTCACCAAAGAGGTATTTAATGCCAAAAGGGGATTTGTCACCCAGAAGGCATCTGTCACCCCGAAGAGATATTTCACCCATGAGGCACCTTTCCCCACGGAAGGAGGCTGTGCTGAGGAGGGAGTTATCACCAAGACGGGACATGTCACCAAGACGTCACCTATCTCCAAGGAGACCAATGTCACCGGGGAAAGATGTGTCTGCTCGAAGAGATTTGTCTCCTAGACGAGAGAGGAGATATATGGCCTCTGTTAGAGCAGCGTCTCCCAGGAGGGGCTTATACCATAATCCAGCATTGTCCATGGGTCAATATTTACAGTCGGAATCTATTCCAGTGGGGCATTCAGTAAGTATGAAAGAATATTTCACTCCTGTTGTCAAAAACAGTGCTCTTACCTAATCTGTGCATAGTATTTAAAAAACTTTGAAGAAGAAGAAGAAGACATAAGCTTTGAGCCTTGACAGGAAGTCCTGGGGCAAATGCAAGAAATTTGGAATAGACGGGGACCAAGGTGGGCTGTTGATTCAGTTAAATGCAATAGAGTTAGCCTGTGGGTCAGATCTTGGTATAAGCCTGAGTAGTTTCTTTAACTTCAATGAAATTAGGCTGGCTGAAATGAACTGCTCCTGTCTTTATTATACTTATTTTATATACATATAAAAAAATACTATTTTAAAATGGCACAGAAAGCTTGTGTGGCATGTGGGGCTTGTTTCTCGCTGTAAAGCCTTATACCTCCCAGACTGTCAGATGGGATTGAGCCCAGGTAGGGGGTAAAGGCCCTGATACTCCAGTATTGTGCCCATCACTGATGTATTGTTTAATGGAATAAAAACTAAAATGAATGGAACTTCTCAGAAAAGCAGGGTGCCCATTGAAATCAGGATATGTGGCTGGAGTTTAAAGGTTATTATCATGTGACAGGAGCAGGCAGCTGTCTGCCCCGCAGAAAGTGCCATCACGACTGGCTGTTTCAGCAGGGACGCAACCATCTGGGTGGAAACGAAATATGCAAAACTTGCACAGCTGCTGTCTGTGCCATTCCCTTTCAGTAAATCAGCTCTCAGAAACTGCCGACTTGGCACTTTTGACAGGCCCTAGCATTCACAAAGCACTCTCTCCACAAATAAATTTGGTCTTCAGAGTTAAGGAATGGCTCAATATGTTTGCATTTATTTATTTATTTATTTATTTATTAAGTATGCTTCCCTAGACACGTTTGATGCTTCTGCTGCCCTCTCACTGCCTCCCTAGTCAGCCTGTACGTGTGGATTCAACCCTGGCAAGCTGTGACAGACTCCAACTGCCTCAGGGCTCCTGCCTCCCTGCCCTCCTCCTGGCAGGGCTTTCCTCCCTGCTTCTGCATTGCCAACTTTCTCAACTCTTTTTGTAGCTCTTTCTGGTGCTTCTCAGTAGAGGAGAAGAATTGAACCCTGAACTCATAAAATCAACATTTGCAGAGCTCTGCAGTGAATTTCTCTGTGTAGCCAAGGCTGGTGTGTTACCTGTGCCTGGCAATGAAGCCAGGGAGGCAGCTGGGCAAAGGTGGCTGGAGCAGGGATAGATCGAACAGAGCCAAGATGACCCCAGCCTGGCAGATCCAAAAGTGACTTCCCCACTTCTCAGGGGGGTAAGGGAAAGCTGCAATGTGAATGGCTATGTGTGTAGGAGAGAGCAACACAGGTACTTCTCCCACATCTTAGAAGTGACCTGGTAAATTGTTGCAGGAGCAGCGGAGAGGGGTGGCTAAGCAGTCCTTGAGGAAGAGCATGCTGAAATCCTGCTGCACTCTTACAGGGGGAATCACTGTGTAGCTGAGATAGGATACAAATCCTGTCAGCCTTTTTACTGACAAAGAAAGCACAACAGGTGATAAAGAGCCACCAGTTTAACAGTCACGATGTCTTAGTATCAAATGGAAGGGATTATATGAGATGCTGCAGCTGACATTGTGCACAGAGCCCTAGTCCCTAGTGTCCTGCATGAAACACTTCCACTGGCATCATGTAGTAGAGATTTTGGATGTGTGAGGATGCTGGCAAAAGGGTATGTAGCAGTCACCCTTGGCCATCTGACAGTTCTTGCTGTAATGTTTGCCTTGTGTGTTATGCACACCTTCCAGCAAGACGTTTAGCACATTGTAAGAACTCTTTTAGCACCCTTAGCTCCTTCTTTTGGAAAGTCCACCATGCCAGATGGACTTTTAACACTTACCTTATTTTTGAGGTAGGATCAGGCATGTAGCAGTGAAAAACCCAATATGAAAGATCATTTGTCCTACAGAAAGCATCAATAACTCACCGGCATGTTGAGTGTTTTGAGAGAGAAGCCCAGACCTCAGTACGGTCATTGGAACCTGAATACAGGCATCACTGAAGGTGGAGCCCAGGCAAATTTAAATGAGGATCATGTGAGGATCATTGCCCATCTCAACAAATGACCACAAGGAAGGAAAGATGGATTCCTCACTTCTTGATGCCTTTCTGGAAGACATACTTTAGCCAAACAGTGGTTGAGTTTAGGTGAAAAAATTTATTATACTCAGTGTATGGGAAGACAAATAACACCTGAGCTTGCTATAAATGAAAGCTGTCAGAGAAGAAAGGGGAATAAAGCCTGTTTTTCACTTTCAGAGAAATGAAATCCAGCAAATCAGAATGTAGATTAGCAACTGCATCAGTGGTGCAGATGCCAGTTTACAATCCTGCTTCCTCTTTCAGAGCTGCATTGAGTTCCCAGTGTTTTTGTGCATTTGGTGCCTGCAGTTCCCAGAAGAGGCCAGTTTTCTTCCATCTTCACTGAAATGGATGTATTTGCTATAGTCTCTTTGGCCAGTGCTGGTCTAGTTCCCCTTCATGTTGCTTCCCCTTGAATGTTCATGTGCTTTGGTGGTCTTATTCAAAGAGCTTGTAAAGTGCTCTGACATTGAAAGCACCACATAGCAAGCAATAGAAATTATTTATTTAGGAACTGGAAAGGAGCACGGGGAAAGTAATTGTTTTTGTAGATTGTACAAAAATGCAGAAAAATACTTTTTTTCTTTGACAGTTAATAACAGGATACACTCCTGCAATAGGATACTCTCTTCAAAGTAGCCTAAGGCTCTGGTTGATGCTGGTGCACATTTGGCCTTGACATGTTAAATTGGTGTCTTTAAATTTGCAGGCAGATTCCCATTGCACTCTAAATACATTTGGGATCTTCTCTTCTGTCAATGCCAGAGGTTTCTTTCCTTTCTGAGGAGGCTGGTGCCATTATCAAAGGGCTTTGATTCTTCTCTCCTGTCATCTTATGCCAGTCCTGAGAGAAAGAGGAGAGATGGGAAGGCTGCTTTTGTTCACCCGGAGTGCATCTCTGTTAGCATTTTAGTTTGGATCAGGCATATGTCTCTGTTGTCACGTTTATTGTGCTTCGACTCACTGCAGAGCAGTCTTGGAGTAAGTGACCTGGATTGTTTTCAGATTAAATGAAACTGAGAAATGTGCTGTAGGAGTGCAGCAGGTGCACATAAATCCTGAGCGGGCATTCAAGTGTGTGAGAAGAGACTGCATAGGGTTAGTCCGGAGCAACCTTCCTCTCCAACCCCATAACACTTGTATAGTGACCATAGGATCCAGCAACAACAGTTTCACTCTGTTTCTGCTTTTCCCCACTTGTAGTATACCCCACCATTTCCTAGTGTGGACTAGAGCTTTTGCCTCTTCTTCCAATCTCAGGACTAGGCACAATGAGACTGTGATTATATCCTGCTGTGAGTGGTACAAATTTATCCTAGGAACTCTTTTAGTTTCTAGGAGATAGTGGATTTTGCTTGTGTTGGTGTTTTGTTGCACCTCTCATTCCTTTTGAAGTCTGAAATCTGTCTTGATATATTCAGAAGGGCTGAAGGGAGTTAGGTACCTCTGCATCCACTTGAAAGTTGTTAGGACTTAAGGTCCTCTTATTGTTCCAGGCGTAAGGATATTAAATCCCTTCCCAAGCACTCAATACTTAATCATCTGGAGTAAAATACATTCCTGTACAGAGAGCCAGCTTCTGAAATCCAGGTAAACTGTATATAGGTCCACTGGTATATGTTGGCCACTATGGTGCATTCTCAGTAGGACTGCAAATTGAGCTGATCCTGAAACTGAAGTCCACACAGATTTATAGTTACTATAATAATCACCACGTCTTTTAGAAAGCACATCAGTAATATGCTCTGTTATTGAATTTCACGATAGAGTTCAACATTTTCTGGTTTTTAACTTTAAAAAGCCTCAAGTACATTATGATATGGTAATCAAAGAGATATTGTTTCCCACCCACCATCCTTTTGCAAGCTGTGGTCTGAGGCTGCTGGGAGGATGTCTGTGAAGGGTGCTCAGCTTTGAAATGTGATCTTCCACTTAATCCGCCACAGCCTGTTTTGGGTGATATACCAGATACAAGGCAAACCTGACCTTGTCCCTGAGGCATTCTGGGCGGCTGTGAAGCTAGATGTAGCTTTGCTCAGGGGTGTGGTCTGGCAGTCTGGCTTTATGACCAGGTCAGAGAGTTTGGCAAAAAGCTCCTACAAAATATGGTTGCTTGGGAAATTATGTGTCACCTGGAGTTGGAGGGGAACATGCTAAACTGCAACAAATGAGAATTAATAGGAAATGAACTGGATTCCCATCACCTGACAAAGAGAGGAGCTCATCTTGCTGTGCTGGCAGCAACCCATTCTGACTGCACAGCAACAAGATACTGTGACTTTCTGCACTGTGCTCAGTGATGGGATCTAATACTTGCCCTTTCAACAGAATAAAGTCTTTGGATTTTCAGAATGTTTGTTAAAAGAAGACAGTTTCTCTAATATTCGGTCTCCCCCATGAATATGTATAAATGTGTCTGCTTGTAGGTATGAAAGTGCTGGGTATTGGTAAGGGAAATAAAAACAGGGGAAGAGGTATGGACAGTTATTAATGCCTATAACCATTTATGTTGGCTGTTTCCAAACTTATCTGCCAGAGCTAGAGAAAGATAATCTGATATGTGCACAGCCAGGCTTGGAAGGCATCCAGTGGACATGCACACACTGTCACTGTCGATATAAAAATTAGGCATATGAGACATATATTGGATGCAACTGCTGATCTTGAAGTCTGTAGCAGTTTCTATCATATTAGCCACCTCTATCTGACAAGGACAGACTGCTGCTCTATTCCCTTTTGAGACTGTGGCAGGAAATGACATGAAGCCAGTGTCTTTCTCAATCAGAGATTTGCATATGACTAGGTTTGTTCTTTGATGGATTCTACTCCTTTTTTTAGTTGCTTTTGCTGTTATGTCTTTTAGCCCAAGTTCACATTGGGTGCAATAGTGATAAATGTCACGGATTAGGAAACAGCCAAGAGGACAGTATGACTGAGAAATGGGTTGACACACCAAAGATGGAAAAAAAAAAGGGGGCAAGCAGCTGTGTAGAGGTGAGATTACCGATAGGAAGGACTGACAGGGTAGGTGAACTATGTCTTGTGGCTTGGCAACTGCATTTTATTCTGTAAATTTTTCTCCATTCAGCAGTGTAATGTGCTGTCACTGTGTTTCTTGTGACAGTTCCTCTTTTATGAGACTCAAGTGTCTCACTTTCTCAATAGGAAAATTCCCAACATAGATTAGTCTTTGAATAATAACATCTCTTAAGTTCGAGTCTGATGATTAGGGGTCGCCCTTCCTGTCTCGATGTTGATTTATATCTAACAGGACAAAGCATCTGAGCACAGTGAGATTTAGCCCCTGGGTAACGCAGAAACTGAATCTTTAATTGCCCCCTGAACCAGTTCCCCGGGATGGGATCAAGAGGTTGCTAAATGCCTTGAGAGCTAGGATTTTCCAGCAGTGAAGTGCTGCTACTTCAGTGCATTGGCATTTAGAAGCACAGTCCTCAGGCTGCCACACCACGGCTGTGGTAGCAGTACAGCTCTGGGGCAATTGATAGGTGTTTGGTCAATTTGCAAAGCAGAGATGATCATTTTCATTCATTTAATTTCCTGTGGGAGTCCCTGAGAGTTTTGTGGCCAAATCCCACACACAATTATGAAAATGTCATCCTGCACTTTTGTCATCATTATTCCTCTGGTAAGCAATAAATGATACTTAATCATCAGATGGAAAACAAATCTTAAAAGTTAAGAATGAAAAAAAAAGAAACCAAAAGCCCAGGGCATATTTAATGCTGAGTGGAGATGGAGCTATTCATTCTTCCAAGGTAGGAACTAATGGGAAGGCACTGAAACTGTCAATATCCTGAGATTGGTTTTTATTAGCCATTACAAAATCCCTCATTCTTCTCAATCCCATTATGAGAGGGTGAGTCTCCCTGCAACAGAATCATCACTTTCACTCACAGCTAATGCCTGTGCTTTCATTATTATTTATTGTTTACACTACAGATAGGCCAGAGTGGTGCACCATTGTTTTACTGACTATAAAATTTTGAGTCTAAATTGCACAGAGGCACTTGAACTTCTATGGAAATACCTGTCCCCTTTCATCAAGGATTGGGTAAAGCTCACAGTGAAGGGTAGGAGGAGCAAGTGCCTTCTTTGGGGCTCCAGAGCAGGACCTTTCATCAGGCAAAAAATACATACATACATGCAGCCAGATTTTTCCCATATTGCCAAGTGGTGGTGGAGAGCAGGGAGCGTTTGGATGTTTTATTTCTCTGCAACAAAGTCTTGATTACCCAGTGTGGACTGCCAGTACCAGCACAGTTTGCAGTTTGACAAAAGAGGGGGTAAGATGGATCTCCTGACCAAATTTCTCCTGGGGAATGAAACTGTATCTACCCCAAATTTCAGTTGAATATAATACTATTCACTTCCTGACCTAAATTGCTGCATTGTGTCACTGAACACTCTTAACTACCTGCTGCCTTTCACCTCAGAGGCATGAGCCCTGTAGGGCTGAGCTAAGCAAAACCTCCTATGTTGTTTGGATAAGCGAAGTTTTCCAAGTGATTTGGGATCCATCTGGATAAAAGGTGCTGCATGAATGGGAGATTGTGTTAGACAGGAAAGTAGATAGGTGGTTTGGCAGCCGGACAAGAATTTTGCTAGTAGCAGCTCTGACATTTCTCTTTTTTTTTCTGGTTACAGAGAAGGGGGTTGTCTCAGGGGCCTTACTTTAATGTGCATGGAGAAAAAGGAGGTATGGAGCACCGCGGGTCTAATCCGTTCCCTGAAGGTCCGAGTGACTACGTCTTCAGTCATCTTCCACTACACTCCCAGCAACAGATCCGAGCACCCATCCCCATGATGCCTGTTGGGGGTATCCAGATGGTCCATTCAATACCGGTGGCCCTTTCAGGTTTACATCCTCCGTCCACTCTGGCCCTGCAGCAGGAGGGCTCTGAGGAGAAGCAAAGAGGAACCGCGGAAATCCTTACAAAAGAATCGTATAGTATTTCTAAGCACCACGAGAAACGTACCTCTCAGCACAGCTTGCACCCCACTGCTCCCTCCAGCGCGCCCTCCTCTTCGTTGCTGTTGCTGGCGCAGAGCACATCAGAGGACAGTGTTGTAGCTACCGAGAGGGAGCAGGAGGAGAACATACAGACTTGTACAAAAGCCATAGCCTCTCTGCGAATTGCCACAGAAGAAGCTGTTCTGCATGGAGCGGAGCAGCTGCAGAGGCCTTCTGAGCCTCACCAGAAACCCTTAGAAAGTGCACATTTTAGCATTAAACACTTTAGTGGATCTGAGCCAGGCCAGACCTGTGCCTCAGCCACCCATCCTGACTTGCACGGTGGTGAACAGGACAGTTTTGGTACATCACAGACTGCATTAGCTCATCCCACCTTTTACAGCAAGAGTTTTGTGGATGTCCGGCAGTTGGGCTTTCACAGCAGGAGCGACCCCCCATCAAGCACACAGGAAAGAAAAGATCCGGCATCTGAAAAGAGCAAGCCACATTGATCTGAGATGCATGGAGACTTTCACGCATACATTTACCCCACTTCTTTTTTTTCTAGAGATAGAAGAAGTATTCAACTTTACAGCATGCCTGTTCTAAGTTACAGTAGTTTGCTATTATATATACTTTTGTTATATCAAAAGAATTAGATAAAATAACAAGTCATCATGAGCCTGACCAAAACTAAATTTGAAATTCTTACTGGGTCTGGTACTTTTAAATTGTACAGATGTTTGTGCCTTTTCTTTACTTTGCTTATATTCTTATAAGCATTTTTTTAGCAGTAATTTGTACATATTTTAGAATTTGTGTATCTGCTTTGTAATAAATGTAATTTCTTTCCTTTTTTGGACACTTGGATCTAAATGATGTAAAGCAAAACAGCATCAATATATGTGAGGTTGCACTAAAACATATTTTTATATGATTAAAACTGAACAGCTTTTATGTACAGCTCTGATTCTGTAATACTAATATTTATTTACTTTGTTTCATAAATTGTAAATTTTTTTCTTAATGTTGTGGATTGCTTTTCTATGTGAAGCATGGGATTTACTGTTGCGTAATTAGAACAAAATGTATATTGTAAAACAAGATATTTAAACTAGAGTATCTTATCTTATTCTGCACTTATGCATTAGTTTAAAAAAAAAGATAAAGGATGTATCAGTCAGTTCTTAACTCTTGTAATTTTTTTTTGTCTCTTGTTTGCCGGATTGACTATAACTTAAGTGCTGATTGTGATTTTAAACTGATAGTACCGTAAAGCATTAAAGTAAAACAATGTGCTATTGTGAGTTTTTTCAAAGCTTTATAAAACAGTTATAAATATATTAAAAGTATTTGGTCTTATGTGAACATGTTGATCTATATACTCCTTTAAAAAGCTATGGGAAAACATTCCACCCCATGTAAATACGTGCAAGTGCATCACTGGTGCCATCTGTGTAGCTCACTGGGACAGGCAAGATTTGCTGTGCTGCCTGACACGGAGCCAGAGTATGGTTGGCTGGAGGAAGCAGAGCCCGGCTGCTGCTTGACCTGCTCCCCTGCCTCCAGCAGCAGGCTGGTGAGGCCCCTATGGCCGCCCGGGGCTGGACGAGGAGCTGGCTGGCTCCAGCAGTCAGCCCCAGCAGTCCCCGGCTTGTGAGGGCTGACTGTGGGGCCAGGGTGTCATGGAGAGGTGCCCCAGGGTGTCAAAGAGGGGTTTGGAGCAGGGAAGAAAAGGTGTTTACTTGCACTCAAACACCATGGCTGGTCACTCCCTGTTGCGGTACCCGGGTCAGCTTCAGGGGAGGCTCCTCTTCCATCCCATCCTGAGGGTGGAGGAGCATGGCCCTGCCAATGAGGCAGAGAGCACCACCACCCCGGCCTCTTCAAGGAGCAGGATTCACAGGCAAGGAAGTCACACTCTTCTAGAACAGGGTCTCCATTTGGATGAGATTTGCTCCAGAGGAGAGTCAGGATGAGCATGGGCTTGTGTTTGAACACGTGTGGTGGGTTACCACTACCACCAGCAGCATGCATGTGTGCATGCCCATGCACACACACGCGCTCAAACATGCACACACACAGATGAAAGAAACCAACGACCTGGATTATATTTTGTGCTATTTAGTGGATTATAAATCTGTGAAACCAAGTTTGTATATTGATTTTCAATACATTTAAGGAGTGTTCTTTAAAAAGAAATAAATATACAGTTACATGCATGAGGTCTCTAGTTTTCATGTGTTCTTTGAATTTTCCAAGTTTGTTGATATGCCAGTATATTGTCAGAACCTTGTATTCCCAGACGCTGCTTTCCTGCAATAGGAGCGCCCTTAAGAATGCAAGCAGCAGTGAAAAATAGGGATCATCTTTTGGCCTCCTCAGATACTATCAAACTAAACCAGTTTATTTCTCCAATAATACTATGTGGGGGCAGAACCATAGCTGGCACATCATCATAATTCTAGCGTGATGGCAAATGATGAGCATAGTACCATAACGGATGGTGACCACTTTTAACCATTAAAGGTTAGTTTCTCATATCCATTGCAGTGTTCCTACCTTTATTCCAGATTATTGAGGTAACTTTGCCAAGATAAGCTCATGCCAGAAAACTGGCTCATCTCAGAGTGGAGAGAGGAGAAGCAGTAGATGTAGTTGGAGGTGAGCAGCTTGTTGGATCATGCTTCCGTAAAAAAAGTAGAAGTCAATTATACATTTTAAGTAAACAAGCCTTATCTGATAAAAGCCTCTCTCGTCTCCTCATTGACTGAATGGCTGTATTGAAACAAAATGTTCTGCACAATGATCAGCTAATCAGGTAATCACAGATATTTTATTAAAGGCAACCAGGCAACCCCCAATCGTAAATGCTCCATTAACATTGCCTTTATAAGCAACCCCCTTACTGTGGGAGTTAACTCTCACTTGTTTGATTATTTTAATTAATTTGCAGCTGCAATTTGCCATCTCCCTTTTCAGCCTTGGGGCATTTTTTTTTAATCATCATTGAGCAAGTATCACTGAAATTGTATGTGATATTTTTGGGTTACAATGGAGCAACCCTAAGGAGGTTTCAGGTACTTACAAACTTAATTGTATTTTCTTAATGAGTTAATGTTTATACAGTGCTTTGAGGAGACCGTGTCCTCGTACAAGGCCTAGGCATCGATGATGACCACTTTTCACACTTTGGAAGTGGTGTGGAAGAGGAAGGCAAACACGTCTGGCAAAATTTTCCCAGGCATGAGCAAATTTTTGAACCAACATAGTGGGTACAGCAATCAGAATTGGGGGCAGATAATTTAATGAGTGCTCTGCCTGCTCTCCCCAGTGCAGCCCACTCCAAGACATCAGTGGTAATGACGGCATGGGGCTGCACTCGAGCCCTGTGGTGCTGAGCTAACACATTGTGCCTTGAGCCTACGGGCTCGGGCTCAGAGCTGCAGGAACGCAGCTGCAGGGCTCTGGGCTGGGGCTGTGGGTGTCTGGACAAGACTGGCAGCGCCTGTGTGTGCTGAGAGCCCCTCTGAGGGTGATGGGGAGGGCGTTCCTCAAAAATACTTGGTGTGGTGGGTGCATGTAGGTCTGATAGGACCAAGAAGAGTAATTCTGAGGTCTCTGACATTGAAGTTATGTTTTTAAAAGAGATGAAAATAAGAGATTGTTACAGGGCACTCTAGAATACTGCAGAACCAAATGACGATTTTTATATGCAGTATGCTATAGAATTTCCAAGTTAGGAATATAATTACCTATTATATTGTTTGAGGAGGTTATAATTTTCTATGAAGATCCATATGTCTTTTCTGTAAAACACAAGTGAAATACAGATGCTCTGGCAAGCTCTCTTTATTCCCTTCTCACAGAATACTGTCACCAGTCACTTCAGGATTTATTTGCGTCAGTAAAACAAAGAGTGTATTGGTCTCATATAACTGCCTGCTCAATCCTTGTATGAAGCTTTAGATTCTAACTCAGAGTAGTAACTCCGTTGCATGTTAAATACCTTTATGTGGACTTCCCTGCTGCAGGACATATTGCCAGCAGTGGATATGAATTAGTTATAACAGACCCTAATGGAGTCAAGCTACTTAAGTACAAAAATTTCAATCCAAGAATGCTGCAGTCAGCTTCCATTTAATCCCAGCAGCACCTAGACTTACAAGGTGCCTCCTTGTTTGAGGCCATTTCCTTGAGTTCTGCTTTTAGGCATGAGCTGAACTTCTCTCCTTGGAACTACTTCATGCCTCTTCCCCTCCCAAATGGAGCTGGACACCAGAAACTACACATTTCTTGGCCTAGATTCTCCAAGGGACTTGCCCTACTGAGCAGGACTTTCATAATACCTGACATATGATGAAATAGGGTTCTTTGTTGAATTATACTTATGGCAAGTGCTGTCACCACCTCTAACAGATTAGCCTAATGACTTGGTCCCCCTCCCTGGGTATCTAAAAAAAACCCCAAAATCTGTGTTGAAACCTCTCTCTCGCTAGATCAACAACTCCAGTCTCTTAGGAGAGTGCCCTAAGTACCGTACAAAGAGTAGAAGAGTCTTTTCTTTACTGCTGAAGTTCTGCTACTGTGAAGCAAAAAATTCAAGATTCATTGGATTAGCAACATTGCAGCCTATTGTCCCGAAGAAGAAAAGCTCCTTGGATGTGCACTGCTCAGCAGGGAGAGAGCCATCTGGAAGGCCAGTGAGTAGAGTGGTATGACAGAGACTTTGAAGGACAGGGACTGAGCTCAAGCAGTTCCCCGCCTTCAGCCCTTTAGACAGCTTTTGGAGACCATGGTTTCAAACATGCTTCCTACTTAGCATCCAGCTCCTCTCTGGGGTGATTGACTGTCCCATGTCCAATGGACAGGGGGGACAGATGGCAGACTAACGGTTCTGGGCTTCAGAGTGAGGACCAGGCCCCAAAAGCTAGGTGCTGCAATGCCGAATCCTTTATGAAGTTTTACCCTGAATAGCTGAGGAAGAGCAAGCCTTATTGATTTGTTCCGTTGCAGTGGAACAAGTCAATGGAAGTTATCCTTTTAAGTCATTTAGCCACCCCTGAAAATCCCAATCAATATTCTCTAAAAAATGTCCTTAAAGTAAATCCAGGATATTCAATGCAAAACCTGCACTGCACAGCATACTTTTTAGTCTAGCCAGTATTTGGGATTTTCTTTTTCAGTTAAATTGCCTGAATGAAAAAGCAGCAGTCTGTGTACTAATTGAGTTTATCACTGTGATGATGCCCCTGTGCCCTTTTCTCATATACAGATTACATATACTAAACACAGACCCTGAACATATGCTCACTGTAGGCTCAATTCAAAATGAACATGCTGGATAGTTTGACTTGTACTGGAATTATTCTTGGGGGCTTTACATATGCTGCATATCATGTGTGTTCACGCTATCTCTAATATGCCTGCTTTTAACTGGATTCGGTACCACCGATAGCACCAGGAATGCGGGAAACAGCTTTCACTGTGAAACACTTGGCTTTTGCCCCTATGTGATGCCTACGTGAGCTATAATAAGCTGATCTGTTGTGTGTACATAAGTCTTTTCCAAATGATTGTGCTTGCTGAGGAAAACTCATTTTAAGAGTTTCTTTAATTTGTGGGTATAGATATGCCCTGTACATATGGTTCATATGTGTAGGGCTTTATTAGGCATATGATCAAATATAAGCAAAAGAGAAATGTCTCGATCTTTTTACAGAAGATACACCTTGAGCTGTATGACTGTGGAGCCAGAGCTAGATTAAACTTGTCCTTGGGAGCAGACCACTGCAATGACCATGAGCCAGTGGGATCTCCATAGAGGAGGAACTTGCCTTCAGGGACTGCTGGCTCTCCATGCTGGCAACTGGCTGCATGTGATGCCTTGGTGTCCTTGTTTTCCCCTGAAGCTCTAAGAAACAGGGCAGGCCTCCTGTTGTGCTGTGCATTGTGGTACATTGTAAAATCATCTCAAGTCACATCAAAGCTACAGGCAAGCTCCTCAGCACCAAGCTGGCTCCACTGATGCCAGTACACCTCTACTGTAGAACAGATGAGGCACTCTGGGAGCCTAACACTTGAGTCTGCTCCAGCATATGAATAACCTGAGTGAGCTGGGCTTCTTGCAGGCTGGTCTGCAGGACGGTGGGAGCAGTGGTAGAAGAAAACAACAGTTTTTGAAAACCAGTAAAAATTTCTGCTCTAGTGAGTTTCCCTGCTTTTCTGCATTGTATGAATATTTATTCTGAAGCTGACATGGTGGGGGGGTGTGCTTGATCAGCGGCAGGCTTAATCGAAAACAAAAACAATATTACCACAGAAACTGTCTTTTTGCATTCCTTCCCGATGAGTGACATCTCTTAACTGACAGGAGCATTGCTAAGCAAAGCAGCCCGGATGAATATGCATGGTGGAGTGCACAGCCCCATGAACACCCAGCAAGGTGGAGAAAGCCAGTGGAATCAGATCCGGCTCCATACTGGAGAACAGCATTTCCTTTCCCTCTCCCCTGCCAGAATATAAGAAGAGGCTGACACCATGCCATAGAAACTAATGGAGTTTCCACATTTATTTTAACAGCAGGAGGTGCAGTCTCCGAAGGCTTGTTTCCATGAGTTGATGAGAAATCTCACTGCTAAAGCTGCAGGGATGTCAGAGTACTTGGCATTTTGCTGTTTCAACTTCATTCCTTCCCATCTGCTCCTAGAGAAGTGAAGGTCTTTGCCTGATGCAGCCACGCTCTGCTGGGACAGGGGGCCATGGGGGGCTGCTCCAGGCTGTGAAAGGAGCTGGTCCCTGAATATCCTGAGTGCTGGTGTAAATGCCCTGAATCCTCTGGGTGTGTTAACATTGGCCTTGTAAACAGTGGCATTGTGCAGTCTGCAAGGCAAAGGGAAGCTTGGGGGAGGACTTGCATGCTTATTCTTCCTAAATAGATATATACTCATAACCTCCAAAGGGTTACTTTGAAAGGGTGACTATCTCAAAAGCCAGATTTTCTGAAGAGCTGGGCTCTTTGGCTGAGGCACTTAGATGAAGTGGTCAGAGTTTTCAAAAGTGCTGAGCACTTGTTCTCGGCAGAAACTGCTGGATTCTGGTCACATGTGAAAATTGGGCCCTTAAAACTTCTTAATGACTAACTTAATGATGTCTGGCACTTCACTTCCATTTGTTATTTGTCACAATCTTTCTTCCCTCCACAACATCCATATTTAGCCAGAAAGAAAGAAAGAAAAAACACAAATGAATGAAACAACGAGCAAACATTCATGGCTTAAATAGCCTGTTCCTTTTTACTGCCAGGGAAAATGAAAATGATAAATCAGAAGCTTTGACCAGTTTTGTGACAAAGTTTTTCCTCTCCATTTCATATTTCTTGATGACATTTTAACTCATGGGACTGGTACAGAGAGACATCTTTGACTCATCTTCAGTCTTTCAGAAGTTGAGAGGGGGGCTTTTAACCCTGAAATAAAAATAAAAAAGAAAATAGGCAAAGGCATGGTGTACTGCAGGGAGCAGTCCTTCTCTGGCAGAAGATGAGCTAAACAGTCTAATAGTTTTTTCCATCTGTATTTCCTCTGGTCCTACTGTGAGCAGAAGGGATTCAGATCCAGCTGATCTCTCAGGGTGGGGGGTGAAAGGGGGTTGAGCAATACTATAAGCTGAGCCCTGCTGTCTGCTCCATCAATTAGCACAGGCTGCAGGAAGAAGCTGAGGGGGATAACACCCCTGTGGTGTTGTCCCTGCTCTGTGGAATCCCGTGAAACGTTTTTGCTGGCTCTCTGCAGAGCTGGATCCCTGCCAGGCTGTGAGAGCAAAGGATCAGCCACTGTCTAGAGCATTGCCCCGCACTAACCCGCTGGATTTCCATGCAGAAATCCAAGTGAGAGTTAATGCTGCTTTAAGCAGCCTAAACTTTGGCTGGGCTTGCTCTCTAGCTGCTACTGCGCAGCCGTGTGGTGCCTCAGCTCATGCCAGGAAAGCCACTCGTGGAGCAGGGCCGGTGGGGGCTCAGCCTGGTAGGGCAGGGCTGGTGGGCTGGCAGGGGGCTTCAGGGCAGCTGTGCCTGGGGGATGAACTGTTCAAGGCTGTTTGGCATATCAGTGCTCCCCAAGCTCCCAAAAAATACTTGGAAATTCTGTACCCTGGAGCTCACAAAGTTTCCTGGCTCCTGCAGTTTGATTTTCCAGGAAAGGGGACAAACTAAACGCTCCAATGGTTCAGTTTGCTGTTTTTCTTAAAATTATGGTATTCAAAATAATGCCAGTTGTGTCAAATGTTATCCCTCCCCATGGGAATATGAGACAGGAACCAAATATATGTTGTCACAATGTGCTTTACCTGAGATTTCATTACATTAAAAAGGAGAGTGAAGACGAAAGTCTCTGGCTGTTTAAAATAGGTAGGATAGAGACTCTTTCTCCCCCCAGCTTTGGCCTGTTAATTTCAGAAACATCGGCAGTGACGCTGATTTAGTCATCTGTATTCTGTGGTCTATAATGGAATGCCAGCTCCTGATTTTATACACAAGTTTCTTGATAGACTGACTATTTCAGCAGAAATTACTGTTGTCAGCTGGGTGTTCGGGGTGTTAAAATCATCAATGTCACAATGTTCTATATAGGTGATGCAAAATGTGACATCCAAAGAGAAGAGCTCAGAGGGTGTAAGATTTTCCAAAAATTTACCATCATTCAAATGCTACAGGATCTTCAGTGAAATCAAGGCTGGGGGGGAGGGAGGGCAAAGAGGAAACCTTTCTGTATTATAAAGAATAAAATGTTACAATGGAGTTTGAAGGTGCAAATCAGGCTATAACAAAATATGAGTGTGCATGCTTTCAACACCAAAATGACTTACTGGCTGCTAATTAAATCTCACTGCAAATGGGATTTCATTTTTATTTTTTGATGGAAAAAGTGGTTTTACTACATTTACTTGGCTGGCAGCCAGGAATACAGCTCAATACGAATCAAGCAAAGTTAAAGGCCTTCTGCAGCAACATATGGCTTGTTTGGGAAGTATGAGTCATAAA
>VZRW01011380.1:203164-271445 GCA_013398125.1 Aegotheles bennettii | reverse complement strand
AAAAATGGTTATAAGAAGGTAGCAACTGTCCTCGGGCAGATGCCGGTGTTATTTCTGATATTTCCTCCTTGTTGTGAAAAATTTACACGTGCATATTAGTGAACATTTTTTTCCAGCACAGACTGTCTGTTTCAAAGGCCTTCAATGGTGTAGGTCTACTCAGTCTGCTCATACAGCTAGTTCATACCTTATACAAGCTATTTTCTTCTTGTGGCTTATTAAAATGTGGTGCCCAATGCTGCTTGTTTCTCTCCTGGTTTCAGGGTGTTTCTTAACACATACAGGGTTGGCCTTCAGTTTGCTCTACAAGTCCTGTGTAAATGCAGGTTGGTAGAAATATGTCCTTGCCTCAAAAGAAACCCTATGGGTGCTTCATAACCACACCCTGCCCATATCTGGAGGAGGACGTGAGTGCATTTGCCTGTACACATACAAGCCAACCCAAATGCCAAGAAAATGACAACCGACATGGGGAGGGGATCCATCAGGTGCCATCTTCTGCCAAGAGCTTCAACTGCCTGTAGGGAGGCAATGGGTAAACAGGGGAGAACCGGAGCTGGTGAACTGCAGTGGGTGTGGGCAGACTGAGAGGATCTCGGTACCATTAGCAGGGTTGCCAGCTCTTTGCCTGGAGGGTGTTTGCTTTGCTGTGTGTCAAGGACTCTCTGCAGCCGCATAAAAAACTGTATGCCTGTGCACCCCTTGCTGTGTTGTGCACCCACAGTGTAGGTGTGCTCTTGGCACAGAGGCCCATATGTTTCGAAGAGTTTGACTCTTAAGCCCTAGATATAATTTTATTTTTGCCAGTCTTGTGTCTGTATTTCACCGTGTTCCTGTTGTCACTCTCTGTCTACATGATAAGATGTCAAGAACTTCGTCAGAATTTAAGTCAGCAAGATCCCCTTCCTTCCCACATAAAATCCCCTCTTACTACAGATAAGAGAGATTCTCTGGGGCTCCCTGCCAGGCAAAGCCTAGATAGCTATGGTCTGAAAGGAAATAATGTCTTAAACCCTCAAGTCCTGTGGAGGAAAATGGACATGTACCCTTGAACAGTGATACAATCCACTCAGTGCAAGCAGTACAGGTGCAAACACCGGTTGATCGAGTAGGCTAGAAATCAATTTCCTTCACCCAGTGGTGGGCATCAGATGATGAGCAAGCAGCAAACACCCCACTGGGACATGGTGTCCTGCTGCATGTGCCTTCCCAATCCCAGCTCTCCCTGTATCCTGCCGCCAAGGCTCCTCCAGTTCAGGGTTGCCATGTGGCTCAGCCCTGCCATATATCCTTGAAGGTGAAGCCCTGCTCCATGGTGGGCAAACTCCCTGGGGAACTTGTGAGGCATGTGCTTTATGCTGTGCCCTCTTCCAGCAGCATGTACAAGAGCTGCCCAGGGCCTTGTTCATGTCCTCCACCTGGAAAACCCAGTGTTTCAACCACAGCTGGAACCACTGCCCTTTTCTTGCCAGGCTTTTTTTTAATATATATACTTAGAAAAAGGCTATTTTATTAAGGAAGTAGTTATGTGATCCCACAGCATCTCACCTTGTTTGATTTGCAAAGCTTAGTGACTCATCTGCCTCTCTCAGTGGAAATGCATTTGGAATCAGCGTACATGGCTCAACCTGTCCAGAAAGTCCAGCCATAGTCATATCAGCTCCAGTCTCTCTCACTGGAGTTTAAGCTACTGCTCAGCTACGAGCTACTCTGACATTTGCAGGCTGGCTCAGCTGAAGAGAGGGAACTTGCTCAACCCATAACTCAGAGGTAAGCTTACTCCCTCATTATCTTAGTGAAAAGTCGAACTACAGGCAAGCATTACCTCCCAGGGTTTGCATTACAGCATACGTGCAATCCTTTGCACTTTAGGAATTCAGATTACATATCTGTGTTGGGAATGTTATTTCCTTCTTTTGCACCTGGTTTCTGCTAGTGTTTGCAATCCTGATGACAGAGGAGGGTTGGTGGTCAGTAATTTTGAAAGCAATATCGTGGACTGAAGATAAGGAGAGAGTTGCTATTAATGTTGTTACTTTGTATCCACAGAAATCCTCTGGGAAAGCAGGGGGAGGCTCAGCGACTGCATGGCCTCTGGGATGAACATGAATCTGTCGCTTTGGTGGGAAACCAAGAGCTCAGCTGGACCATGAGGCAGGTTGTGTAAGCTGAATGGATAAAAATTCATACCTGCACTAAAACCAACCCCACAACACAGAACACTACTTAAAAGCAGCTAGATTTTGCAATTCTTGCTCACATTGATGACATCAATGGGATTACTTAAGTGAGTGGCTGTTTATTAGCATGAATAAGGGCTGTGCTATTTAGCATTAAATGCACCCCAGTTGGGCTGGGGGTTGGGGAGTTCATGTTCATGACTAATGCTTGGTGCTTGCTAAGAAGAGCTGGGAGTGCCAGAAAAGGATCTTCTAGTTCCTGGGGGGGAAAGGCTTCACTTTCTGTGCGTTAATTGTACTTGCCTTGTTCATTGTGAAGGAAAAACTGAGCTCTCCAGCATACCCTCTAAAGGCTTCCTACCTCAGAAAGAGCTGTGGGAGGTTTCGTGTGCAAATGCTCCATAAGAAGAGAAGACTGAGAGGATGGAAAAACTGTGTCTCTGTACCAAACTCCCACAGAGAGAAATTTTGGGGAGGAGGGGGGAGGGGGATAGGGTTGGTCCTACAAAGCTGGAGGTATGTGCTTAACTTTACACACCCGGAGAGGCCCCATTGACTAAACATATTTAAAATCATTGCATGGTCTGTGTCTTAACTTGTAAGGTCTTTTAATCATAGAATTTGTCTGCCTCTTTGGCCAAGATTTTGTTGCAGACAGTGCATCCTTCCAAGCACAACACTTGTGGCAGTGTAAGGGGCAACCCTGTTTCTATAGCACAGAAAATCCAGCAGTTGTTTCCATGCTCCCTGGTTAGATAACCCTCTACCATACGCTGGAGGCCAGATTTCATTGTGGAGTGTGCTTCCTGGCCCCGGAGGGAGATGTGAGCCTGTGCCTGACACATGGGGAGGGCTTGGGGGTGCTCCCATCTGTGCTGCCCTCCAAAGTGCCTCATCTCTGTTAGTGTAGATCCTATAACAGAGCTGTCATGATTTAATTTGACACAGGATTTGGCTCTTAATTTTGCATGATTTTAATGAGCAGCTGCCTGGAGCTGAGTTTTGCTTTGACTTTTTGAGGTTTTCAGGTGGGTACAAGGCATATTAACAGCAACCAAAACCAGATCTGTTCTTTTGTGGATCAAATATATCTGTCCTTAGACTATACATGGCTTCAATAAAACATACACGGTTGTATTTAAAAACCTATCTGTTTACACCTGACTGAATATAACATTGTGATGACGGTTGCTATTATAACCCTCAGTGCTGCAAACTCACGACATCACAGCAAGCTAAATTTTTTTAAACATTTTCCTGTTGTCTCAGAGGTACAATTTTTGATGGTTGTCCTTTGTCACCAGCCTAGTGACAGTTTACTGACAGCTGACAATAAGGTACAAGAAAAACTGCATGTTTTGAAGGGTTTGTTCATATCAGCTTAGCAATCTGACAGCCATCGAGGGAGGCCTGGGTTGACTGAGCTCCAGGATGCAAACGCCCAAGGCAGAGGAAGGCTCTGAAAAACGAGCAAAGTTCACAGTTTGCAGAGAGGCAGGGATGGGACACTGGTCTTTTTAAAGTGCAAGCTGATAACCAAAACAGGGGAATATAATAATAATAAACAAATCAACAAAATAAACCTCTAGGAAAGATCTCTTCTTATACCAGGTTATATTTCCTATTACATGATCCTTTTATGATATTCCCATTCAGATATCAGTCCCTCACAGGAACAATGAAATTACAGCCGGTCTGTGTGTGAGACCAAGTTCAAATATCCAAACTCTCAAAGAGATATATTCTAACAAACAGCTGTACATGAGGGTCTGGCTGCTACTGAGAATCAGCCAGCTAAGGTATTTGAAACCAACTTCTAATTTTGAGTTAATTGTTTTTTGAGAGCTTTGCATTTATTGAATGTTCCTGATAGACAAGGAAGCCAACAAGTAAACATCCAAGACCTTGTTTAGAATATTTCATTTAAGACTCTAACTCATGTGGAGAAAAATTCAGATTTCAAGTATAAAATGAGATATGTGGAATAAAAGTAAATTAGAAAATGCTATCTTTATTTTTCTGTGTTCTAAGTGAGAAGATGCATTAATTTAGAACCAGTGTCATGAGTAACAGGTATAAGTCATTGCTCTTGTATGAAGTGCTTCTTGATATCATGGGAGGATAGGTTGCTTCCATGATACTAAACATATATTTTGCTGGATCCTTCTTTGCATTGTACTTGTGGCACACCAATAACCAGTGCACTCGAGAGAGCCAACTGAGGTATATTAGTAAGGACACAAAAGACAAGTACTGTAATATATTGTTATGCTGGAGGCAGTTGGTGTCTATGGCAGATGTGGTGATTCCGGGAATCTGCCTAAGAACAGTTTGTGGGTTATGGATCCTGTACATTTGCATGATATGGAAAACTGCATTTTATCAGAAGGCCGACCTTTGTGTTGTTTCACCCTCTGACTTGGACTAACATTCTAGGAGGACCTGGCACAGGGCTTACAACGATAATTAGGGATACCATTGCAATGCACTCATTCTGAGCAATAAGCTCTCTCCTGTCAGGTCAAACTGGTTCATCTCTGCTTAACTTAGTTTGGCAATGCTGTCACCTGGCAAGGTACTGTTGTCATCAGATAGGGTGAATCAGAAACTGATCTGACAGAGAATAGAGAATGTACCATCTTGAATCATTTTAAACCTCAATCAGGTTATACAGCTGAGGAAAAGCCTGCAGGAGGAAATCCAATCCTTAAGACAGGGAAACCCCAGCACTGTTAAATGCACATGAATTACCAAGGATGCCCAAGACGGTGGATGAGCCAAGAAGCTAGGGACAAAAAATGTTCACTGAAGATGTCTGCCCTTTAAATTAAATTAAAGCTTTTTTTTAAAAAAAGCAAACAAGAACCGAGAAAATTTATGTGCATGAACCTACTCATTTTTGCGTGTTTGATTACATACTGCATTTGTGTTCTTGACGAGTTAATACATAAACTAGAAGGTTTGCTTGTTTCTTAAAGATCTGGGAAAGTGAAATTCTGGGAGCTCTGTCTGGACACCAGGATCAGGTAGTTTTCTTGTGGGTCTTACTTCTCAAAAAACAGTACTAGGTGGAGAATCTACTCCTCAGTAATTTGTTTACCGACCCCTAAGACACGTAGAGCATCTGAACTCTTGCTCACCTCCAGAGGTTCAAGACATGCAAAGATTTGGTGTTGCAGTTAACTCTATTGTATGACTGACAAGGTGCATTAAACCAGATGTGATGGTGAGACTGATGTGCACACTAAATGTACTTGACTTAAAACAGATATGAGAAGCTACTGGTCAATCCTCTGGGGAGTGAGATCCTTGTCATCCCAGGAAGTCCTCTCCCAAGGGGCTAGGTCTCATCTGACCCTTACAGCCTTCAGAGAGAGCAAGGGAATGTGTGCACAAGCATGTGAGAGAGAGCAAGCACACTTTCATTTTAGCATGGATTTGCAAGCTAAACAGACTCTGAGCAACCATTAGGTATTGAGCTAGGTTTTGTTTCTTAGAGCAAGGGCAGTGAGAAGAGGGTGAGGGCATGTGCCAGGGGTCTGTGCAATCCAACAGTGAATCCCTGCAGTAGCCCAGTGGAAGTGGAAGGAGCCCCTGGTCAGATGGCAGCCTGCCATTGCATGTTTGTCAGGACTATCAGAAATCTCACAGATTATGGATTCTTATCTGTTTGTGAAATACTTCTGATCCACACATACTTTTTGATTATTTTATAAAAGAGGACTATGATAAACCCAAGAGAAAAAGTGAGCCAGAAGATTTCATAAGTGATCATTTTTAAGAAAGCTGTGAAGTTCTGAGATGAAAATATCTCCCTTCAAAGTAGGAAGTGGCCTAACATCACCCTGTCCTTCAGCTTCCCTCAGCATCCTGATTAAAAAAACCTCAATGACAGCAAACTCAATGCAATCACTCAGTGATTTCCCTTTATTCATTTCCCTTTACATAAAGTCATTTCCCTTTACATAAAGAACTGAATAAAATGCAGGCAGGGTAAAGAGCGCTGGCACAGGAGAGGTGATGGTTGTGTTACAGAAAAGGATCCGTGTAAGACAAGAGCAGCCGTATCTCATGGGATCATCAATGGATCATGGTTTTCCTTTGTTTTGTTTTGATTTTGGTGTGTGTAAACCTTTGCTTGAGGCAGAGGTAGGCAATCAATATTTGCTGTCAGCAGTCAACCACTTTACAAAATGGTTGGAACTTTCTCCAGGAAGGAGCCAAGAGACTCTGAGAGTAATAAAATTCTTGATCAGATCTGATGAAGTTATCTACAGAGATGATTTTGAAACTAAAGTTATTTGGTGAGTTTACGGGAGCTGAAGGATCGTCAGTCTGCCCACCCTGGCATCCCACAGGACTGGGGAAGAACTCACTGAGGCTTGGCTGTTGTCACAGTGCATCGCTGTGCCTCTGGCACCCAGTTCTATTCATGGGTTACAGGGCTGTCCTGGTTGTTTCCTCCCTGTTAAGGGAAACAGGTCTTTGCACCTTCTTTGTAAATAAAGCAGTCAATGCCCAAGAAACACTTTGACTTCTTCCAGCCAGCCATCCTGATGGAAGCAGCCTGCATGGCTCAAACTGCTAACTGCTCATGCCCAAGTGGTAGTGGGCAGGTTGACTTGCTAGAGCCTGCCACATAAGTGTGCTACTCGAAGTAATGCATTTCCTTGAGTGCACTCCAGTGAGGTCTCTTCCTTAGGAGGAAAAGATTTTTCCCAGCCACATAAATACCCCCTGAAATAAAAGCACATGGTGTTCCCAGATCCACAGTGCAGCCTACTGGCCATTTCACTCTAATAACCTCTTCCGAGTTTACAGCAAGATTCACTGTCTTCAGCAGGAATCAGACCAGGTCCTTGCAGATATGCTTGGATTATATACATTGTGTCTTCACCATCAGAGTCATGATACCCACTGAGGGTGGTTTAAATACATTTGACTTGTGGCAGATCACATATATCTTCATGGAGAATTTGCAGTTACTATAGCAAAATAAGTCATTTAAGCTGTCTTAGTTATATGTTGGAATTTCCTTTGATTTATTCATGGTTGGAGGATTTGCAATTCAGAGTTTTGGCAGCTTGTCAACAGTTGTTGAAGGGAGAGATGCATTCCACAACCTTTAAATAGGCTGAGATCTTCTTGTCGGATGTGTTTCTAACATCTGACCAAATTCCTTATGCCTGTAGTTGACTTAAAAAAATATTTCTTGCAATTATTTCCACTTTCTAGGCTCTACACTTACTTTAAATTTTTTCTTACAGCTTGGATTTTAAAAAAAAGTTTATCTTGTAATTGATATGAATACAAGAGTATATGTAACACATTGTAAAAAAAATAATTCTTTGCATGCAATCAATAAAATTAATTAGTCTCTGACATAATGATTCATTATCCTTCATTGTGCCTTAGACTCAGCACACCTTTTCTAAGTAAAATATTGTCTTTCTTGTAGTCTGTCGACAGTGTATTTATCAGACACTTGCATAACCATAAAAAAATAATGTGAAACACAATGTTATTTTCAATGGAAATTATTGCATTCCTGAAATTTGGCTCAGGTTAAACATAACATCTCATCCTGACCAGAAAACATACATCAAAAATGTTTCAGCAGTGCTTATAGTCATAATTCCCCCCACCTCTCCATTAATCTAGGATTTCATTTTGTTGTTATCATTAATTGTTGTGTAAATCAGAATATAAATATGCCTGGGTTCCTTTGCTTGCTTCTTGAAATTTAATTTCACCTTGATTTATCTTTGGAGGAATAAAAAAGAACCTAACAACACTATTTTGAAAGATTCTAGCTCTGTGCTAGGGAATTATGAAGGAACTTGGTCAAGACAGGATTCTAAGTCTCTTAAAATACTCTTTGCAAAAGCATGTTTTTCCAAAATAAGAAGGCCCTGACCCAGCCAAGAACTTAATGACATATTTAACTTTTAGCGCCTGCCTAAGTGGCCTGCTAAGCTGGCATCTCCCTCATCTGAAGGGTGCAAGATGGAGCTGATGGAGTTGTAGGCATCATTTTTTGAGTTAAGAAGCTTTAACGCATTGTGGTGGTGGAGGGGGAGAAACGTGGGAGGAATCTGAACTGATTTCAACTCATCAGCCTCAAAGAAATGAGGAATGAAGTCTGAAACTGTGCCGCTCCTTTCCCCTCCTAATGAAAGAGAGAGCAGTCAGTTGCTCAAGCATTCACCTCGCCTGCAGAGAGCAGGCTCTGCTGCCACCTCAGCCAGCCCCCATCTCGTCTCCTCCTGCAGTCAGCACAGATGTAAGGAATCCAGTTTATTTATTTATTTTTGTTATCTTTTCTTTCCAATAATTTATCCATTTATTAAGGGATATTCTTTCCCCCATGTAGACACACAGGAATTGAAATAAGGACGCAACCTTTGGCCTTGAAAATGTATGGAGGCAAAATAGGCAGTTGGTATCATTGGAAATCACCCTGTAATTACAACCTGAGACACTTGTTATGATTGGGCTTTGGCTTGCAGAAGCTAGCATAACCCCCCAGGCTGAAAGATAAAGGTCTGCTGACGTTAAATGAGGGTTGCAAATTAATGTAATGAATGACTTTTAATAATAACCTTTTGGAGGTGGCTCCGTGTTGTTAGCAATAAGTACTGGTGAGGCCTAAAGGACAGGGACAGGCATTGTCAGGTAAAGTAAGTGGGAGTGGGGGTGTCCTCAGCTCTTCAGAAAATCCCCATATTCTCTGTGTGTCTACTGTCAGTCTCTTCACTAGTGATAGCTTCACAAAGGTCAGAACTTCCCAACTTTATCTTGAGAGACGTGGACAGAGCAACATTAACCATCATGATGTTGTTAGGTCAGGCCTTACTAAGACATATTTCTGAATCCTGAGGGTGATCCTATTTAATCTCTTCAACAGCCAAGTATAAAGCCATGATTGTCAGCAGCTGTGACTAGGTTTCAGAGCTGAATGTAAGAGTCATCTCTCCTTTAAGGGTCTCCTTCAGAAAAGATGTCTCCCTCTGCTAGAACCCCAAAAGGCTGCAGAGGTAAAACAATGACAGAAACCAAAGAAAACAGTAACAGAGAGCAGTAAAGAGGGAAGAGTATGGAAAGCCAGAAAATAGTCTCTTCTGGGTGTGCTCACGGCCACTTTTAATTATTTGGCGCTTGGCTTAAATTTAAATATACCCAAGGCAATCCACACAAGAAGTGGCTGGATGCCTTCCTCTGCAACATGAATGCAGTGTTTTTGGCTGCAGTAATGGGGAATAGAAAAGCATAGCCCAAACTAAAGCAGTGGATGGAAAAACCCTCAGACATCCTTGTTGCACTGATTAGTATCTTGAGTCATTGCCTTTGAGGGAGATGGGAGTTTCCTCAGTACTGCGAAGTTGGATGAGCTCCTTTAATGAGGTTAGACACCAGAGGCATTGCACAGTACTGTGGAGTTCCCTGGGGGGAAAAAAAAAAGAAAATATATCTTTTCACTATGAGAGTTGAGGTCTAACTGGGGATCAACAGTGTTAAAACAGTAGGCTTTGAGAGCTAATAAAGCTACCCTAACTATGGCAGCTGGAAGTGGTGGCTAGTGAAGGAAAGAGCTGTGATGCTGCGTTGTAGCTCCACGCGCCAGCAGATCTGCCTCCGGACCCTTTCCTGTTCCTGGGCCTCAGGTTCTGTCACTGCAGAGAGGTCCCTGTCCTGCCTGTCAGAGGCTGTCCCCACACCAGCTGCCAGGCAGCCGGTGGTGGTGGCTTGGCAGCAAAGCCTCTGTGAGGGCCAGCCGAGGCACAGACAGTAACGCTAATGCAATGTGAAACCTCCCCCAGACAGCAAGGCGGGCGGGCGAAGGGGAATGAGGACACAGGCAAACAAAAAAGGGAAAGAAATCAGGCTGTGTCTTTATCTCCTTTCAACAGACAATTGTTACACAGGGTGTGTGTTTCTGCTGCTTTATATAGCACCCGTTAAGTTTTCCTGCCTTCTGTGTGCACCGGTCAAGACGTGGCATTGAGGTGAAGCGTGCAACTGCTGTGTTTCAGGAGTTAAACTCGGCAAAGGAAAGAGGAAGGTCTAACCTACATGAACCTTATGACTGCTGGTCTCTGCCCTGTGGCTGATATAAAACCCCCCAAATCTGTCTGTTCTGGTTTGGAAGCAGCGTGTGCCTGGGTTGGGTGTCAGGGGGCTTTGCTAGTTTCAACACCAGGAATGTGACGAGTTGCTCTGAATAACACAATCGGAGCTATGAAAACAAAGCTGTCACCTTTGCAGTTAAACCTGCTGGGCACCTTCGGCTGCCAACTGGGCAAACAGGTTGTTGCCAACCTCGCATGACCAATGCAAGGGCTGACCTCTAACTTAAAGCACCATTTATCAGTCTACTTCACTATAAATCTGTTATCTTTTTAAAATATTCAACAAAAGCAATGGTGAAGGAATAAATGAGAAAACTAATTTTGCATAGGGTGATCTGACAGTACTGAGGTTGGGTTTTGCTTTTTCATTTTTTTTCTTTAATTCTGTCCCAAGAATTTATAGCTCTCAATGATTTTTTCTCATAGTTTGGAGTGACTCTAGGAACATGAAAGTCTCTTCCTTGCCACCTTTTCCTTCTTGAAAGTGGCAGACTGGTTTTTTGCACAAAAGGCATATTAATAGACTGAGAGCTGTTGTAGTGATAATAAAAACAAAATGAGTTGCAGCTAGCACCCTGCAGCAGGGAAGCAGTGAATTCAAGTCACCAAATCTGTCTAACCCAAACCAAAGGGGCTCTTGGGAGCCCTGCTCCTGCTCCTGTCAGTGTCAGAGCTTGAACTGACAGCAGATGTCCTGGTTGTAACTGGTCCAGGCAAAGTTGCAAAGCAAGTTAGACAAAGGTCCCTAGCCAAAGAGCTGAGATCCAAGTTTGGTTTTGGACCTTTTGGTAGCACAGGGTGAAGTGTTTTGGTCAGGGGTTCTTGGTAGCTGTAAAACTCAGGTGAAGTTCGAAGCTACAATGAAGTACTTGACAAGGTGAGGAGAAGTTTGCCCTAGGATAGCAAGCATGGAGGTACCTCACCTTCCAGTAAGAGCATCCCTAAGCTATTTCAGCTTTTCTTTGTTGAAGTGAACATTTCTCTGGTCCCATTAATGCATTTATCGCCCCTACTACCTTTCAAGATAATAGCTATGAATGCCTCCTTTGTTATAAGACGCACGTTGCCCTGCATGTGTGGGAGGTGGGTGTTACGATAGGCATCATACAGCAGTATTCTGGTATTTTAATAAATGAGCTTCTGCTGGAGGTGACATTACTTGAGTGTAAAACCAGGCATGTCTGTCTCCTTAGTAGGATACAGGGTATTTTGTGGGGGTGTGAAGTAATTTTCTTTGAATAATTGAATTAAGTAATTGTGAGTTATATAAATGTATAAGGCTCCAATTGCCCATAGTATCTGTGTACCATTCACAGAACTCAATGCAATATTTTCTTCTGATTACATGAACGCTGTATTCTGGATATGCCAAACCACCTTCCTCTCTCCTTTTTTGTAGTTCCCTGAGAACTACTTCTGTAACACCCATGAGATGTGAAGAACAACCAGAGACCTCCTACAGGGAACAATCTGCCACCAGAAGAGCTGTGCATTTAACTGATTTTTTTGGCTCAGATGCCAACTCACGCCCTTATTCTAAGACAAAAAAACCCCAACTTAAAAAAAAAAATGTTAAAAATTTGGTTTCTTGATGAAGCAAAATCTCAGAACATTTCATGTGTTCAAAAGATTTTTATTTAGGTCCTTGCAGACCAAAGAAATAAAAGCTGGATTCACAAAAGCTACTGTGGGAGGATATATTGCCCAGTAGCCTGGAGCATGCACCAAGCCCTAGGAGAACTGGCTCAGTTTCCATCTCTGAAGCAACCTGAGAGCATGTGCCACACAGGACAGTGTTTTTACTAAATGCCTGCAAGCTGACTGTGCCTATTCAAAGCTTGGAGCATTGCTCCTTGGTCTTTCCTGATGAGAGATCCACTCTGCAGCATTTTACATTCACTGCAACATGCTCCCTAAGCTAAACATCTACTTCTCAGACATGTGAATCATTTTCACATTTGCCTTCTGCTTCAGCTCCTGTTAAGAGTATTTTATTCCAAGTAGACCGGCTTCAAATGAAGTATCTAGGGAGACCCAGCTAAGTTTAGAGTAACTGGACAGGGATTTGCAGGACATTCATTTGCAAGGTAGAAGAACTAGATCCAGATTTGCCTCTAAAGGATGCACCAGAGGTTTCAGTGGGCACCCAGTGCTACCCAGCACAGTGCCTGAGCCACTAGGCACCCCATGTGCCTCAGGCAGTTCCTTGCAAGATCTCCTCTCAAAGGTGCTGAGAGCAAGAGTGAGAATGATGCCCAGCGGGCTGGAGCACTTGCCTGGGAAAGTGCAGGGGCAAAGTGGTGTGTGCAGGGGTGAAGCATAACACGCCTATACTACCCAGGGTTTCAATCACCAGTATAACTTCAGGGTAGAACTTTGACAACGCAGAGCACCTGGACGAAACAGTCCATGGTGATGGATACATGTGTCTAAGGTGGGAGCTAGGGTGCTACTACACCTTTTTCCTTCCTGCTGTTTCTTCCAAAGGCTTACTACAGGATCATATCTGGATTAAGCAAAGCCAGCTACTTTTGTTTGAGGGCTCTTCAGATAAACTCTGGGAAACCAAACAAGAATAATATTCAGGTTTATTAAGAATAGCAAAAAATTGCCAGGCATTAGCCTGTTGATGATGGGAAGCCCCATACTCTTCCTTGTCTTCTTCTCCTCAGGTGTGTAGAGTAAGTGCAGTAAGCATGAAATACAAGTTTACATATATATAAATACAAGTTTACATAAATACAAGCTATATATCAATTAGTATTTACTGCTTTCTGGACTGTACAAATAGTGAAGGTTTAGCTTTACCGCTCCATTTTGTTTCATCCTCAAGTTCTCTTTTTAACATTCTTTCGATTTTGCTGTTGTTTGTCTAAAAGCATTGAATATTTCCGAGATCCTCTGGAAATTTCCAAGACACAGAGTATTACTCTGGGCTTCAGTGATCCCACTTGTGGCAAGGTTTAGATTTTTATTTCAGTTGCACCTCTGAGTCATAGAACAGCGTTTCTTCCTTCTTTTCTTCCTCTTTTCTTCTTCTTCTTCTTTTTTTTTTTTTAAGAAATATCAGAAAATGTTTCAATTCCCTCCCCCTAAAAATAATTTGGCAATCTTAAGAACGGGAATCTTAAAAACTAACGGAGCTGTTTCAATATTTCTACTAGGAAGCTTAGATTTATTGGTTTTGTTTATGATTTTGAAGTAAGAAGGTTCTGATTTGCAATGCTGTTTGCTTGTGGCTTTGTCTTTTGCCAAGATATTTTAAAATCGTAATGTCCCTGGTGCTGACTGTCCAAGAATGGTGCAATTTCATCCCTTCAGGTGGCTCTGCTAAAACCAAATGTCATTCAGCTGCCTTATAAAGTCAGTGAAATGTGGAATAAACCAGTCAGTAGCCTGGGGAAGTACCCCTTTCTGGGTGGCTTTGTGTTCCTTGGCAATTTTATATTCCTGCATACATTATCCTTGTAAGTGTGATCCGATGTGTAGGTGGTCCCTATTTCTGACACATTACATTTATCTGCATCTCTGGAGCAGCTTAAAAAGTCAAGCCTTTTCTACAGTCAGAATATTACCATGAATATGATGTATTCTAAGGACTGCATTCTGCATCTCGAGCATTCAGTTAATCAGAGCTGCAACTCCAGCTGGCCATATTTTGCCAGTGAAATCAAATGGAGCTATACAGGGAGAACACATTAAGACATGCAGTAAATTTTTATGAGCCTGAGGATGAAATGACCACATTGCTCAAGATTCACCAGCAGGGAGCTATGAAGGGCCTGACCAAATAAGCAGCAATCAAAACTTTATGGTGCTTCACATTGTCATGTGTTTGTTTGTGCCCTATGTGTAATTTTTAGCTCTTGTTTACACCTGCACTGGTAAAACTGAGGACAGCATGTGTTGCCATATGGTCACCCAAGAGGCATAATTTAATTTTGTTTGTTCCCAGGACTTCCTTGAAGCTTCTTGGAGTTTTTTCACCCCATTTTGAACCACAGGGCAGTAGGCAGCCAGGAAGGAGCTTTGTGGTTGCGCTGCCTTCTCTCTTTCATGCTGCACAGTGGGCTCCCCTGTGCCAAGTGGTGATGGTGCTGTAGTCTATAACTCCTCATAAGGAACTCTTTTCCACCAGAAAGTATACTTCTGTAGATACCATGGAAACTGAAATATGCTACTGGTGCTTATCATTGTATAACAAGTGACAATATACAGGCATTTATAGTGGCCAGAGACTATATTCACTAGACATCTCCTTGAACCAAAATTAGGGTTAAACATACTCTTGAGCTTTGTGCCTGACTCTAGCCTTCCCTGGCTTCAGCCTGTTTCCAGATGTTTTTTGCATATTTTTTCTCTCCTCCTCGTACAGGTGGTCTCTCTGGTTCTCCTTGTATCCTGGCTGGGGGCATGGGGGGTCTGGCCAGGCAGAAGGGAAGGGAGAAGGTGCCAACTCAGTATGACAGTGAGGAAGAAGGAAGGAAAATCACCTCAGTAAAGACTAGAGAGCAGAAAGTAGGACGTGACATTAAATACCTGGGACTGTGGGATCAGATTAAAAAAGACAGTAAATGGTCTTGGGACATCTCTTCTGAACCTGCAGCTGACAAAACCTGAATGACTCAGCCCTGTTCACATGATGAGAGAATCTTTTACTTTGAAAAGTCAGGCCTCTGCCATTAATACTAAACATCCCCCTCCCTGTTTCTGGCCTTAACGTGTTAACTGGCTTAACGCTGGAGTACTGCAAGATGTTACCTCAGAGATAAGCCTGTCCCCAGGGAATCATACAAAACAGGGATGGAAGCACCTCAAGAGATAATCTAACCCCTGTTGTTCCTTCAGGCAGAGGAAGGCAGAGAGGAGGCTGGGGGGACTGGTGAGGCAGGGGCATGGTAGAATGGGAGATGGAGAGGGTGCATGGGCTGTTAAATAGCATGTTGGGAGAATGATGAGGTAATAGGAATGGTGTTACATATATATGGTATTGGAAACCACCAAGTAGAAATGAAGTGCTTTGTGGTGACAGTGAAGAGGCAACAATATGAGGTAATGACTGTGCTCTAAGGTTTTCTTATTCAAATGATTTAGGGCCAGGTGGACATCTGACTTGACTGAGATGTTATTCATTATACATCTGTATCTGCTTGGGGTGCAGGTAAGGACTAGGAGGGCTGAAGTAGGGCTGTAGCTGTGCCCATGTTGTGCTGTTAATGCAATCACAGTATGGAGCAACACTGCCCTTCTCAATGACAGCACTGATGGATCCAGTCTGGTTGCTTTATAGGGTCAATAATCTGCAGTAATCAACTTAGTAGTTGAAAAAGGAAAGAAGAAAACTGACCCCTTCAAGAAGTCTGACTATTTCAGACATCTGAAATGTTGTGATTCTGAGGAACTGGAAGTATTTTCAGACACAGGCTTCCAAGTTCCTACTCTGGGAACTGTAAAAGTTCAAAGATGTCAGGGCTTACCATTGGCATATACGAATGTAGAGTAATGGGGAAATGAGGAGGACTAATGGGAAACCTGAGACTCAACTGGGTAAGGTACAGAGTTAGAGCGTATAATATCTGACTGCTAAAAGTCAATATTAGAAAGTCAAGAGGGAAAGTCACCAAGGACATTGAAGTGTTCACCACTTGATTGAAATGGAAAAGTCACAAGGGAACCCCGCAAAGAAGAGTTTCAGCATTTATCCTGATAAAATTCTGCCATATGATTAAATTAAAAAACAAATATTTCTGCAGAACACAAGCAAAAGAGATCGAAAGACACAGAACAGCAGCATC
Source organism: Aegotheles bennettii (assembly GCA_013398125.1). Taxonomy (NCBI): domain Eukaryota; kingdom Metazoa; phylum Chordata; class Aves; order Caprimulgiformes; family Aegothelidae; genus Aegotheles; species Aegotheles bennettii. The sequence continues at coordinate 255,341 of VZRW01011380.1, read as the reverse complement.
CTTTGCCATCGGACAGTGGAGGGGTGGCGAAACTTAGTCCTTCCATGCCACCTAGTGTAGGAAGCTGAACGGCTCTCCTGTTCCTGGTAGAAAAACTGGGACCTGAGCATCCTGGGAGACTGGACTCTGCAAGCAAGGGTGATTAAGCAGGAAATTAAGTGGAGGTCTGAAGCCTGGCACTGTATGAACCAGCTCACCAGTGCAGATAAAAACTTGCCTCCAGCACCGTGGGCGTAGGTGACGCTTGTTGCTGGTTGTGTTTGCAATGCGGCACACTAGAGAGGTTTTAGAGAGAACTGTGTGACCTGTGTTTTTATATATTTTAACTGAAAAAAATAAAGTTACATAACTTGCAGCTGCCAACACACTGGGATAAAAAGGTAGCGTGGGATGTTTACATTATGACACTTAGTAACAGTTTGAAAGTCTTAATTTGTCAGAACAAAAACTGGACTAATAGATATAGTGTGGACTAAATGGGTATAGTGTTTGTTTTGTTGATTGTTTCTTTCGACAGGATAGGAGAAATTTCTCTTTTGTAGCTAGTTTTTGTGAGGAGAAAACGTAAGCTATGGTTCCATTAGTAGTTGCTCCAAAACACACTGATGGATAAAAAGAGACCAAAGTTTTGGTGTGCAGTCTAATTGCTAAACATACATGTGCTTCAGATGAGTGGTTAGGAATAATTTTCTCTAGGTATAGTTAGTGCTGTAACTAGCTGAATCAAGGACTCTTGACCTTACTTTGAAACATTTGATGCTAGTTTCTCTTTGATGCAGAAGAGCAGATTAGGTGGGAGAGAATTATGATAGCCTTTCTTACTCCTGGAAAATCTATACTATGTCATCAGACTTGTTCAAAACTTCTTCTTAACAGATTGCAATGTCAGACAAGGATGTTACCAGTCCCAGAATAACCAGACCACTATATATATTTCACCCAGCACACCCAGGTGCAAGGCCACTGACACACTGTCAGATCTTCCTGTGCATAGGATATGAACGGTGTTTATAAGCAACTTTTTAGAGTAACGCCACACAAGTCATAGTTACTAGTCTTGGTATATAAAGAGCAAATTATCTCAGCAAAATTAAAAAAAAATAAAGACAGTTATTCTGAATACTATGCTGGAGAACCTTCTTTTAACATAGGAAGAAGACATTCACGTTTAATTTCTGACTTAATACATACCTCTTTTTTTAAACTCTGCTTTCTAAATTTTCTTCTACCACTTTGTTTATTCCCTCTAGAAATCTGCTGTTTGAGTTGTCCAGTCACTGTCCTGCCTCCAAATAGAAACACTTCATGTTTATGTCAGGCTTAACAGCAGATCTGTGCCCTTCCTCCTCCCTATCTGCTGATAGACCCCCTCACCCATGTATGGGTTTCTGTGCTCCCACACACCTTTATCATGGAGCAAATAAGGTTTTGTGTGGTTTGTAAACAAGGAAATCCCTAGAAGCAAAAGAGCACTTCAAGAGTTTGGCTTGCATGATAATAAAATGATGACATGTAACTACAGCACTAATAAAGGCCGCATGTCTGTGTTGTGTGTGGAGAAATGGGTGAAGGATAGCACAGGGGAGGAAGAGATGGAATGTCATCATATGCTTTCCATTTGCACACATGTAAAAAAAAAAAAGATAGTGTTTCTACTCTTTCCAAGGCAATGTGATGTATGTGTCTGGTTCCATTATTAAAAAGAGATTAAAATGATTTAAAATATGTTTCAGTATTAAAAAAAAATAAAGTGGATGTTGGCCATTTTGAGTCATCAGCAAAACTCTTGGCCTTCCTGTTTTTTCCTCCTCCTGGAACTCCTACATATCTCTAGTTAACAGAACCCCCAAAGATGACTGATGTTTAAATATTTAAACTTCTTTTTCAACATTTTTCGAGTCTAATTATTGATCCCACAATGTTTAGTATCCAGGAAGCAGTCCCGAGTTCCTGAAATGAACACCACCTTCCAAAAGCCAGGCTTTTAAAAGATGAGTCATTGGCTGGCACTTGAGCATTTTTTGGCACTTAGCTTAAAAGTAAGCGGTTTTGAGGAGAATTTCTGTGTGTGAGAAAGTTAAAAAAAAAAAAGAAAAAAATTGCTTGGCATGCAGCCTGTCAACTTTCAGAGAAGAGTGTAATAAAATCATGGTGTCCTGGGTGAAAGTAAGGGCACTCTTGTGTATGGTGTTTAACGCCTTCCTGAACAGTCTGTAATTTCTCAAAGTCCAGCCTGTATTTGTGTAAGGTTAGAAAGGCACAATGGGAATGAAATAGCCCGAAGGGCTTTATTTTTTCCTCTTTGTGAATCCGTCTTTTCCCTGCTGGAGCTGTAGGGATCTGACAGGGCTTTGGTGTCCTCAAGCAGCTGCGGGGCCAGGGTCACTTCTTCCTCATGAGCTCCTGCTCCCTGTTCCTCAGTCCTTCACAATTATTGTCCCTGAAGCAACTGCCAGATTGCTGGAAGATATTTCATAACTGATTCACCTGAGACTTGCCCTGCCTCTTTGTCCCCTTAGGCAGGACCTGGAGCAAGGAGAGAGGATAAGCATCTGACCATTTCAGCTTAAGTGCTCTTAACATCTGTCTGTAGATTAAAATCTTTTTCTTATTGTGTTTCCCCATTTTCCTCCTAAAATCTCTAGTCCAGTTTCAGGAAGCTTTGCTGGCTTGCACCCGAAAAGATTAACATAAAATAGAGGGGCAACAGAAAATGGAGTTCGTTTATGTACCTCCCTGTACTGAAAAATCCCAACAAAAATGAGTATGCTACAAGTGTGGTGCATGGTATCTATTAACCCTTGGAGAGGAAAATCCTTTTGGTCATGTGTGTACAGTACCCATAGCACAGAGGTCAGTGCTGCAAATTCCTGGGTCTGTCACCAGGTCATCGCACACTTGCATAGTCCATAGTACCTGCCAAGAGAAGGCTCATGCTGCATGACTCTGATTTCCACCTCACTGTGCAAGGGTAAATGGGGAGTAATTCCAGTGAATCAAGAGAATTGAAGTTGATAATCGAGGTGCTTCTTAACATTCTTATACTTCTCATCATGCTACTCTAAACTTGAAACTTCCCATCTTTAGCTAATTATGCTTGTCTGTCCACAGTAATCTGCAGTGGCTAAACATTATTTGGTTCATTTCAGGCTTTATAAATAAATCTATAAAGCCTCTGTTGCAGTGTTTGTGAAAGATGATGATGATCCTCTTAAAATTTCCATTCTAAGTATCTCCTTGATAATGTGCAAGCTGATGAGGACTGGGTTTATTTATGTGCTTGGACTCTTGGACACGTGAAACCACTTAGCAACAGGGAGGTCAGTAGAGTTCCCTTAGACTCAGGCAACATTTTTCAAGCAGAAAGTGTAACCAGCCAAACTGGAATGGCCATGGGTTATCAGTAGCATCACCTACTGTTAAAAGACTCTCTCGTCAGTAGCTCCTAGCCTGTCACAGTAACAGCTGGGGCAACGTTTCCCATGCCAAGTGCAGTCCTATGACTCTGAAAGAAAATTTTATCCAGGTAGTTGAGTTATTCCTGCATTATGAGAAAGAAAACCTCTTTTGCCTATGTTAAAAATTATTGTCTCCTTTGGCTTGTTTTGGTACCTTTTTGCTCTGAACTAGCAAGCTGAAATTTAGCAGAAGTCTGATATGTGGCCTTTCCCAAAGCCAAGTAAAACCCCTATGAAAAACAGTGAAGTTACAAGGTTTGGGGAAGAAAAATTCAATATGCCTGTTCATTACAGACTTTACAATTAAAAAAAAAATAATCAATTAAAAAATTCAAACAAATGTTTTGAAAACTTCAGCTGTAGTGAGCAGGTCTGAACCTCTCAGTGCCGAAGCTGCAGAGAGCAGCTGGGAAATGTCTCACCTGTAGTCTAGCAAAGAGCTGGACTTTCCTTGTGAAGGCAGCTTCCCACTGCACTGTGCCAAGGAGGGTGGGACACAAAACTCCAAGCGTTTGCCCTTTGCTCCTGTATTTCCCTGCTGTGGTCAGCCTGGGCACTAGACAGAAGGGAGCCATGTGATTTGAGAAGAAAGGAGCAGATAAGGACACGGAGTGTAATGAAATGAGTAGTTGGAGTCAGAGGAAATGGGAAGCTGACCTAAGGAGGAAGGAATGTCATTGGAGACATCAGGGTGGGGACACGTGAGCTTGGCAAAGAAACTGAGAGGGGAAGCCAGGAAGGGAGGGTGTGGAAAGGCTGAGATTAGACAGGGGCTAGGCATAAAGTAGAGTTGTGGAGTTGGGCTATTCTTGGTTCGAGGAACAGGTCTGGATCCAGAAACTTGGTGAATGGACCATGGCACTGGCCAGGGAAGGGATCAGGAAACAGAGTGCAGGAGGAAAAAGTTGAAGGGCATTAGGCTGAAGGGGTTGTGCTAGTGTGGAAAAGAGACAGAAGAGATTGCACCCACCCAGGCATGCTCCAGATCTGGAATGGGACCCTAGTGGAGGTGACCCCACCGCTGCCTGCAAACATCTTTCAGACCTGTTCTTTAAGACAAGATGCAAGACTGTGCTTTCAGCTTCTTTCATGTTTGAGAATTTGGCTGAATTGGAATAGGATAACTTTGTTAGATAGGGTGAAAAGTGAAGTCAGGAAGGTGAACCATGATATTATGCCTTGTGGGATTTTTTCTGTTTTATCATGATGTATTTTTAAGTAAGAATCTCATTTTCTGGCCAAAGAATTTGTCATCAATTCCCTACTTTGCCATTTAGTTAATCCATTAGGTCATAAATTTCAGCATAGACTGGAGTAAATTCATTTTAGAATGGTATCATAAAAATGATTCTTAAATCCTTTTGTCAGGGAAAGTAAGGAAAGGTGATGAAAGATTGACTTATCACTAGTGTATTTAGCTGTATAATATGTACTGAACTTAGTAGTCAGGTGAAACAAATACATCTTCTCATTTTCTAGTTAATTTTTAGGAAGAAGAGAGTGTAGGTTAAAGAATAGTCTACCGCAATAAACATTGTTAGTAAGAAGTTTACATCTACTAACAAAATTAAACCCATTTTACTACAGAAAAATTTTTCACTTTTTCAAATACTGATGCAGTTTCAGTGCAGTCAAAAAATAATCACAGGCCAATGATTTATTTCTCTTCAATTTTATTTCAGGAACATAATTAAGTGCAGTCTTTGGGTGGGATAAGGATAACCATTTTTAGTTTGATTTGTTGTTAGACTTTTTTTTTCAGCTTTGCGTTAGTGTAATATCTGCACTGGAAACATGTTTGGCCAATGTTGCTCCACGTTCCACTGCTGAGGCTGGATTGATGCATTCACTCTTCTTTGCAGTTATGTGAGAAATAAAATTAAAAATGTGCCTCTTAAAGAGGACAGATGAGCACTCTGTTTCTGTCCCTTTTGGCAAGGCCCTGCACAGTCACACCCTGAGCAGTTCTATTCCCTCCACTGTGGGAAGAGGAAGGTATATTTGTCTCATGCAATGTAGCACTTAACATAGGAATCTGTGATATTTCAACTGATTTCAAAAATGGAAGCAATGCTTATGTATCTGCACTGTGCTAACACAACTCTATTGGTTGGTAGGATTCCAGTGAGATATTTGGTACTTCACTTTGCTATGTACTTCTACTAACTTACCTGGACATTGCTTCAGTATTTGTAACATTGCCCAGTGCAGAGAAATGGAAAATGTGACGGGATCTCTTAATTGAATCTACATTGTAATGCAATCACATGAGGGGACTCAGCATGGTCAACACCTGGTGAGAGAGCACAGGATGCTAATATGCTTGCTCATTTCTGGTAGTGCATTACAGATCACCTTTGCAATATAACCTTGATTCGCCTTCTTTTTTTTTTTTTTTTTTTTTTCCTTTTTAAAATACAATGTGATGTCACTAAAAGCTGTTTAATGAAAATTAAATCTTTTCCAATACAGGTACATCACGAAGAGTCCAGCTTTACTTTCTGCTCTTCATATTTTTACCACATGTATTAGCAGTGCATTTTTTAAGGTTCTCGTCCAGCAAAGTACTTGAGCAGGTGCTTAATTCTAAGCATATGCTTAAATGTTTTTCTCTCTTAAACCCTTATTCTTGGCTTCCACTAAGATCGCTGAAAAGGGTGATAAATGTATGGAAGTTTCTGTGATGTAGAAAGCTGTCTATTAGTAACTCCAGAGAAACCACCAAGTGATTCCACATGGACCACCAAACCATCTTCAGAGCCTAATGATTTTCATTTGCACTGTCAGTCCGGGGTAGACTCAAGATGAAAAGTTATGTAATATTTTTCCAGCTCCCCAAGCTATTCAATCCTCCCTCCGTCATTTGGTTAATACATTCCTCATATGTTGCTCTGGTCTCCTGACACCCAGGCTGTTCCTGGGAACAGATGAATTCCCATATGGGGGGAAACACATTTCCATATGTTTTTTAGCATTTCAAAAGTGTTATTTTATTTAATAGATTTAAAATGTTTTAGCCTTCACCCTTCCACCCCCCTTTGGCATGTTTTTAGTGGGTGTCCCAAGAGACTGTAGAGCAGAGAAATGAGAAAATCTACAATAGTACAGAAAAGCATGGGTTTTGTAGGAGTTCAAGGTGACAGAGTCAAGAAATACATGAGAAATAATCTGAGTTTAGTCTCCTCTTGGTTTTATTCAGATCTCCTCACCCCTCTGTCTCTTTTCAAAACTACTTTTACTGTTTAGTTTTAAGAGCTAATAAAATATACAGAATCTGACTCCACTCTTGCATCAATTTTAGATTGTTAATGTCAAGGTTATATTACTCCAATAGCTACAGAACTCCATTAAAATACTGGCACTACATCAGAAAGAATAACTATGTCCACATTACCTGAAAAATTCTGTCCTGTTAGTATTCTGGGGACTCTTTCAACTTGCATATTAGAGGTATCTCTTTAACACAGAAATGTTAGTCCTATGTGAAAATGAAGTGGTAACAGAAGAAAATGAGTTACATTTTTTAATTACATGGAGAAAATATGAGAAGAAAAGAAAGTAATCTCCTGAAAGCTGTTTGTGTTCTTAGTCATGCCCATCTACCTTGCTGAAGGCTCTAAAATTGCAGAGAAAAATGATGCCAGTTACCCTATGGAGCTCTAAAACATTTAAGATTTACAGAATGAAGTACTGGCACAGATAAAGGCAGTGGGAGTTTCCTTCTTGCCTTTCATATGAGAGGATTTTACACAAAGTATAGACGCTATGGGGTGCAATGATCATGTCTCATTTGAAAAGTAATGTTCTTACCCATCCCAATCAGGTGAAGTCACTACAGAGTAGTAGCTGGCTGGTAGATCCCTGGAAGAGCAATGTTGCTCAGCAGCCTCAGTGTTCCATAATTATGAAGGTTCACTATATAGGAGACATCAAAGTAATCCAACATTCATTTTAGAGAACAAAAGTAACATAGACCACTGAAATAAATGTTCTTTTAATAGGAAATAATGTGGTGTTCACTAACATATGCTATTAGCGATTTCAGCATTCTACATATTCAGGGAATGCAGTGTGGTGACCGTCAGCATCTACAGTTTCCAAAAAGAGTAGAAAAATCCACAAATTAGAGAAAACATGACAAATTCAGAGCTCTGCTTTGCATCTTTCCTCCCCTTCTCCTTCTATCTATGTCACAAAGTGTTTTCTATTAACAGTTCTCCCTTATCCTACATGGAGGCAGAACCTGAATGAGTCACTGCTAGAGAAGGGCTTGATGGATGGCAAAGGCAAAGAAGCAGTGTTATTAACGGTTTCAAAACAATAGGGAATACTTGAATGTCCAAAAAAGGAAGCACTAAAACTTTTGCTCTGCTAGACTGTCACTGGCTTACTGTCAACTCATTAGGCAGCATCCTGAGCGATGACGAAGGAAAGTATTTGAAAGTACATTTGGGACTGGTTTGCAAGCATCAAAATGTTTACACTCATTTTGAGAGTTCCCCTTCTTTTGCATTGGGTTATTGTGCTAAGAGTATTTGTAGCTAAGATTCTTGATTGCCCCTGGCCAGAAAACAGCAGCTTCTCTGGGTGAGTATTTCTGAGGTTTTGAAATTTGTTTTTGATCCATATGTGGTGGAATGAAAATGGGAATTTCAGAGTCTTTTGGTAATAACAAACAAAGAATCTAAAGAGAGAAAACAGTCAAAAGATGAACCTGGAATTAACCTTGCATTGGGAAAACCAGCAGCTGCTCCTGATAAGGTGAGGACCTTATAAATAACACTTTCAGCTATTTTACACTCTTCTGTGACAGGCTAGAAGAAACCTTTTTGATTAACAAAACATTCTAGGTTTGGAAAAAAGGCAATTCTGGAAATCGAAAATTTCACTGAAAATATTTGGATTAGCTTTATTGAGAACCCAAGAGCCAACTTTACCTAAAGAGATTGGACCTGGAGGCATGGAAAGTGAAGAAATCTGCAAATCCTAATCTTGCATTTCCTTTAGAGGAAGCTGCCTCTAAATTACATTGATTTAACAACATACAGTTCCATGAGAAAGTGTTAGTGGCACCTACATTTTGCTCCTAGAAACATGAACAATATCACAAGACTGTGCATGCAATGACTAATGTGAGGCTGGGGTCTACACAAAGTCTCTCATCACCAAATTCATATTTTTTCCTGTGAACTGTCATGTGGTTTTAAAAAAAGCCATAGGTTCATCGTTGCCAATAGCTATTACAAAAAATTTTTCATGTTGGAGAAAAAAAAGGAAGCAGATGAAATTGAAAAATACACTTTGAGGGTTTGATATCAGATCCTACTTTGCCTTTTCAGGTGAGACTTTCACTACTGTGGCCACACCTAAGATGTATAAATTGTTCCAAAAAAGTTGAGAATGTTATAATTCAAAAATTTCAGTTGACATTTGGAATAAATTACCAAGAAATGAAATTGAAGCAAGAAGCATAAATAAGCTGAAGAGTCACCTAAATTTATTTCTGGACAAAAGATGAGGTGAGGGATATAGTAAAAAGCAGTGAAGTGTAATAGAAATTTAAGTGAAAGAAGGGTAGACACAGCAAGATAGCTGTCCTATTTCCTGTTCTTAAACTGTTTTGTGCTTTAATCACAACCTGGGAACAACTTAGACCTTAGATCATAAATGCATTCCCTACATGGTTTAATTCTATAAAACCTGTAGTTTTGCACCATATCCTCTAACTGCAAGCAGATGCAGTATCAATACCAAGTCAACAAGATACCTTATCTGGAGAATAAACCAAATATTTAGGAATTTTAAGTAACATTTCAGGTCTAGCGATCCAAAAGTGACCCAGACAGTGGGCTTGATCCTGCATCCATTGCCTCCTTTGCATCCTTTGCATCCTTTGCACCCTGATCCTGGTCTGATGTGACAGGGCTGGTGCTAAGTTTGGTCTGGAAGCTGCTGTGCTAGTGCAGCACTGTATCATCAGTGGGGAATTAGGGCTGCTTGCTACAAGTATCCTGCTCTTCTTCTCTTGTAGACTTAGTTGGCACCAATTCAGGGCTTTATATACTGCATATTATCGTGCTGTGTAGTCTTGAATAATCCTATGGGACTTTGTCTGCTGGTTTAAAGTAAAGTGAAACTTGGATTGTCAATGCATCCCAGAGGTGCAACTCTTAGTGCCTTCTGGCATTCACTTCTAGTCCTGGAAAACAGAAATTTTCTGGCCCCAGTTATAGAGTACAGTATTAAAAATTGGCTTTGTTGTGTGCAAGGAGACTTAGATGTTGAAATAGGCTTTTGGAAAATCCTCTTTATGCTTGTGTGCCAGTGTGGGGTTTCTAGGCCAGGAAAAGGCCAGAAGGGTAATCCTGTGGCTCTCATTTCAGGCTTCTCATGTCTGAGGCACGTAAGAAGGAGGCGGTGGCTGTCACCACAGCTCTGCAGTGTCTGTGGCAGAGAGGTTGGTGTGGATGAGGATCTGTCTTGCTGACTAGTTGCCAAACCCCCTTTCTTTCCCAAGCTGGCTGCTCATCTGGGGGCACCTAACAACAGTGTAAAGATACTTCCTCCTTCCTTCTCCTTGTCTTTGAGTGACACTTGGAGAAGTGTATCACACCATCTCTAGTTCAGATAATTTTATAAGCTTTTATTTATCAACAATATTTTTTTCAGAGCTTCAAATGTCATAATAACTGTCAGAGAGTTTTTTGTTGTTACAAGCTGTGTGTTGCTCCCAATGCAAATCTCTTCTACACACAAGACTTGAATTCAAGATAGGGTGCATTTTAAACTCAAATTAGTGGGCTCACAAGGGAACATTAACTACAGTTTATTAACTCAGCTACCCAGCTGCTAATCCAACCTCCTTGCACGGCAAGCCAGTTGCTGTGTGTAGCACAGGTGTTATTTCACAGTGTGTTGTCTCTCCAGCCAGGTTAGCCCAAAGGCATTAACTGTAAGACAAGTTGTTTGATTCTGCAATGAAGATGTGGTCATGGCAACAGAGGCAACAGAGTCACCAGCAGATAGTTACAAATGATAGGCTTAAGTTGTTTCCTTCTGTGTAAAGGAACCAAAAATTTTCCTTTCGCATACAGGAAGTGCTCAGGCCATGGCCTTCCCCAAAGGTTTGAGATGCTCTGCTTGAATCACTTCTGAATCATCTTTTTATGGCTTTATACATCTGTGTTTAAAAATCTCTTTAACATCACACCAATTTACCTGTGCTTTTGTTGTCTCTAAAATGCATGTGCACTACACTAGCAGTAGTCCCACTGCAGACAGACCCACCTGCCTTCTGGCTCTTTTGCACAGCTTGAGAGCAGATGTGGAATGTCCTTTCTTTAAATGACTATTTAAGGTACAGCAAAGTAAATGAAACTGTTATTAAGTCTTTTATTACATTAATGTATAATTCTAATGACCAGCATACTGTAATGGGTTTCCCTGGCTTAAGAAAATGTCTCATACCCAGGAGCCTGGATAGATGACTGCAAGCAACTTTGTTACTGCAGGTCTGAACTTTTAGTTTGTATTGTCTAAAGTAAGTCATACACTTCACTCATTTTGGTTTCTCCCATCTCCTTATAATGAAAGACAAGCAAAAACAATTTGTGTACATCTGGTTTTGATAACAAGTTTGATAGCAAGATGGAAATCTTGCAGTAATGTAATACATTATGGAGTTTGAGTCCTTTTACTCTAGCACAGACAGATGATCGGAGTGACTATGTGGGTAACAGATTTCACTAGTCCCAGCTCTCAAAGACTAAAGGCTTATTTGTGTCACAACATCCATATGAGCAGGCTGATCTTTGAATTTTCTAGAGTCTAGTTCTCCCTTGTTTACACCCATTGAAATTTAAGTACACAACTTCTAGCTTAATGCTGCTAAAAGCCACATTCAGATATCCTAAATTCTACTAGCTGACTTGCCTGGTGCTTCCTACTGACTGATCCTAAGTAGGTCCCTTTATGGTGCTTGTGCAATTTCTTTGACACATACCTCTGTGGTTCTTGGCCTTTTCCACAGACTGGAAATGTGTAATTAGGTGGTATTGAATTCATCCCGGGATGTGTTTGAAAGCGGTGACATTGGGAAGGAGTACAGAGTCTTTGTTGTGGTGTAAATTCCCCTTCACTTTAAAGACACAGTCCTCTAAACCAGAGTAAAAATTCCCAGCAGAGAGCAAAACAAATACTTGCTGATCGTGGCTCTATGGAAGCTGAAATAATAGATAACATTCTGGCCTCCTTGACAAAGTAAAAGTTTTTGCTTAGGTTGCAGGATCAGGATTTCACCTGTCCTCTACAAGTTGCTCATGGTCCATGTAAGAGCCCTCAGCTCAAGTTCTATTCTGGAGAAATGAGCAATATAGTGGTATACGTGTGGAAAATCAAATAGGTTGATGGTCATACCCTAATGAGTTCCCTGTATTTTGCATCAAGAAAGTTTTTCCCAGTTACATGCTTTAACTAAGTACCATAAAAATACTTGGAATGGAGCATGGTTTCAATATGCAAAGATTAAGTAAAACAGGTTTTTCATTAGAGTATGCAAGGTGGTGCAGAGAAGGGTATTGCTTGGTTAGAGGGCCATCAGCTGATCAGCAAGATGTGAGCTGGTAAACTGAACAAGTCTCATGTCCACCTACTTGTAAATTTGTATTGTTTCCCTTGAGGAAAATTAATCACAAGTTTGTGCTTAAGTATAAAGATTTGATGAACAATGCATTGGATGGAGTCCTAACACCATAAGCAGATCTACAAGGAGTCTTGTGTCGTCAGCCGATACCTTACAGACACTGGCACCAGCACCAATCCTGGAAGCCTCAGCATCAGGTGTCTCAGCCTAGGGTTGGGTCCATCGCCTAGCTCAGCTCTGCTGCCCAAACATGGTCCCTTGACACTCACATTCCAGGACTGCTACAAGACAGTTCCGTGGCTGTTTCTTATCTCAGCACCAAGGGAAACCTCACTCCCCTACATGAAGTCATTCTGTCTCTGGCACTTCTCCCTTCAGCCACTTTAACCTGTTCTGAAGTTGGGCCTTCTTGCCCTCCATAGGGCAGATCATACCTTGGTCACAAATTACCACTTATGAGCAGTTACAGTTTAAATTTCCTCTTCACCTGTTTTTAATAAGACCATCATATCCCAGCCCAAGAAACCTGACAGAGGATATTTACATATAACTGTTTCTGTTATTTACATATAACTGTCTCTTTCCAAGTCTATCAATGGATGATTCATAACCTGAAGCCTGAGAGAATGTCAGCTCACATTTTTACATGCAAGTTGTTTGTGAAAAAGGACGAAAAGGGAAGAACTGCATGAACACTACAGAGTTCTGCAGTATTTAATTTTCCCTCTTAGTAATTGCTGAGAAATGCAGGATATGTTATTTTCCTTTGGTCCACATTTTGCCACCAGATTCCTTAATATCTGAGCATATCTCATTGAAGATGAGTTATATTCAAAGTGCTACCCAGACTGAGTTAAATGAGCCTCAAGATGAGTACCTAGAAGCTGATTCAAGGAATGCAGTCACAATCAGCTTTTCAGAAATGCTAAGATGTTTAACAGATGTATCGTCTTTCAGAGTTAAGCTCTTCCTAGCTACGGTCTAATGCTGATGTATCAGAGGTTGATAGCTGGTTTCTTTCACTGCGAACCTCTGGCTCAGATGTATTTCATTGGAAAAAATCAGTTATGGGCACTAGAAAATCAAGCCCTTAGTCACTGGTTGCCCCACTGGCTTGGCAAAAACATCACCTCCATGCTCACTGAAAAGTAGATGCCAGAGTTCATTTTCAGAGGCACTTGGATGACAAATGGTGTTTTCTAAAATATCTTTTGATCTGTAAATGCCTAAAAGTAGCTTAAAAGTCTGGTCACCCGTGACTATATAATTATATTAAAAATTATGGATCTAGTGTTTGAATGACCCAAGTCAGATATTTTAAACACATACTTCCTCTCTAGATGAGTTTTCCTTTCTGAATTTCAGATGATTGCAGGTGTAGACAGAAATGTTGGAGTTGTTCCTAAGAAGAAGGAAAAGATGCTGAGTATAGGAAAGTGTTTCAGACTGAAAGGGGCTGACTATAGGAATTCAAAGGTTTTTGGAGTAAGTCCTGGATCAGGATTTTTATTTATCTGGGTTGGACTTACAAGACATGTGCATCTTCCCGCAAGAGGATTCTGTAACAGACCATTTTAACTAGAGATTTTTGTTGAATTGATCGCTGCTTTTGACTTCATCTTCCAGATACTGCAGCCATGCTACATAACTGGAAGCAATTACTTGAAAGGTACAGAATATAAATCTGGTAAGTTTTTTCTACATATGTCAGGACTGTTCTTATGTTAATCATCTGAATAGAGAGTGGGAGTTCTGTGTCTTTTGGAAGCATTGACATTTTTTTTCCCCCAAGTGGAAAACAAGGTCAGAAAACGGCAACTACCTCTTCTCCTTGCCTTGCACTCTTGTCCTGCACTGATTTGGGACTTTGAACACTGTTCCCTGAATGCATTTATAACTCTATCCTAAAGTAAGGCATTTACTTTTGAGGTTTTGCCCAATTAATCATTTCACTAGTTTTCCTCAAAATCCTGAACTAATTCTGTGTGAGAAAAGCTTGAAAGTATTTGCACTGGTGGGGGCAGGGAGGAGAAGAAGGGGTGAAAATGTGCTTTACGTACCTGCTTAAAAATGTTAAAGCCAGTCACTGGGTAAACTCAGCTAAGCTCCTTCCTAAAATCTGCTGGGTATCAGATAGCAGGACTTAGTCCTTATTCTGGTAAAGCTTCACCGTGGTGGTCTTCAATTGTTTGAATGAAAAATAAATACCATTTTCTGCTTTAAGATTTATCTCTGTGTCCCTCTGAAGCTGATTTAGGGGAATTGGAAACAAAGAAATATGGGAACTGCAGAACTGGACATCAAAGTACTCAGGATCTCTTTGTATCTAAAATGAGCTACCTTGAGTGAGTTACCTATTTTCCATGGAGTGTTTCATGCTGTCACAATATAAATCAAATGCTCACAATGAAGCGTAATGGGTTGCCAGATGACACATAGCTTGGAAAACAAAAGGTTTCCTTTCTTCGTGAAACATTTTGAAATCTTAACTGATCTTGCTACTAGCAAGTGTAACAAAATGCTTGGGAAAGAAAAATGGCTGATATGATTCAAGAGGGTCTGACTGAAATTATTCTGCAGACAAACTTTGACCTTGGAAAGAGGCAGAATACCTTTCTCTTTGCTGGCTGCTCACAACCACAGAGACTGTGAAAGTACTTTTTCTCCCAGGCCCATCTGCAGCTCCACAGGGAGGTTGCTTAAAGACACTGTCCAAGCTCTGATGCTTGCCTGGGCTTTGCGGGTAGCTCCCATAGCAATCCACAGTGTGTGACTGGTCTCCACCCTGGCAGATCCTGCAGTTTAAAGGTCTCCTCCACACCTTCTGGTCCTTTCTGCCTGTAGAGAAGTGACGAAGCAGAGACTTACATGGGAGGACCTGGGCTCCTGACAAGGCAGTTAGGACATCCCTGCTCTGCTCCACCACTTCAAACAGAACTGCTCTGTTTTCACTGCTAGTGGTTCTCCCTCGGTCCTCAAATTTGCCTGTGAAACTAATTCTGCAGCACTGGCAGAATTCTGATTCCATATATAAAAAGTACTTTTTAAAAGCATTTCTCCAGTGATGAAGACAGATTGCTCCATAGTGTCTTTGTTTCCACTCCCTACACAGATCTCCTGTAGGTATAACATATGCTCATAAAACCAGCTGGAAGTGGGACACGTAAACAGCAGTCACTCAGCAGTGACTGCTCATGCCAGCTTCAGTGGGACAGAGAGTGAGGGTTAGTTTATATTTCCTGCTACCCTACAGAAAATAACACTTTGCTCTTTCTACCAGTTTCTTAGCTTGTGTAAAAAGTCAGTGAAGCCACACCAGTTTGCACTAGCTGAAGGTCTTTATGTACATCTGAATCTTTAAAAATATCTCCTTCCTGGGGAGAAGGAGATGGGGGAAAAAGAGAGCACTTGGCTTCATTGAGTAAGAGTCTGTTCTGGGCTGGTGAGAATGCCAACACACAGCATTAGTGGTTATGTTCGTTTTCCTACTGCAGGTGTTAATCTTGGCATTGGAGAGAGCTTGCAGAACGGAATGAGTCCTGGGCTCCTGCAATGCAATGACGTTTCTTTAAATGGTCTGTTTAATTAGGTTGACAAATGACAAACTAGCAAAACTGAAAACAGGTTTTCCATTGATCCACAAAACAGTTATAACAAGGAAGGAGGAAGAGCAAACCTCTCCATTAATATCCTTTCCTCAATTCCCACCAGCCAGACACTCACCTCTAAAAGGGTATCTCCTGTGAGTCATTAAACTGGTTTTTGATCTGACAACGTCTCTCTTGCTACAGTTGCACAGACTGTGTTCACAATAATGAATTGAGCTGATTTTAAAGCTCTTTCAAAAACCACTGAGAACTTGCCACTTGGTCCATCACTACTTACCTGGCTTGGATTGGACACTGATTTTCTAGTGAAAAATCTTTCCCTCACCATCCTGAATATAACTGCAAACAAACCAAAAACTTTCTTTAGAGAACATGGATACTTTAGGAATTTCACAATATATAATTTGGATCACTTTTTTGTGCAAACTGGCCCCGTGGAGGAGAACACTGTTTTGAATCAGCTTCACAGAGATTTTCTGTGAAAAGAAATAAAATCAGCTCATTGACATGTTTGTCACCTTTGGGCAGTTTTCAGGCAATCTTCAGAAGTAGTGAGGTAAATAGCAGACTTTTAATGTAGGTATGTTAGTTTAAACACTTAGCATCAAGGAGCAGGGATTCATTACCTCTGTGTATGGACATATAAGGTGATGCAGAGTCAGTTATGTTCATGGAGCTTTAGCTTTTAGATTAGGTTAGAGTTCTCATATCCTGATCTGCCCTTTTAAACAACCTTATGCAAATATTGCTGAAGTCTGTGCCTTTGGGTTAGGCTCACAGATATTAGCTGTGACACTTAGACTCATCTAGGGGCTACTTTAAGTTTCTGCAATACTTTCTAAGACATAAAAAATGTTTGAAGAAAATTAAATTTCCAGTGGAAACATGAAAATCCCTTGGATATTCTAACTGTAAAAAAATCCCCAGGAAAAATATATTAAGTACTTTTAAAACCAAGTTATTAATTAACAACAGTGATTAATAATATGTTTTAGCTCTGCTTCAGGTAGTACTGATTTCAGTCAGTCAGCTGAGCTGTACCAATCCAGGTCAGAAAAATCAAAATGAAGATGAATTCATTTCTGCAAAATGTAATTACCTTAGAGCAAGTTTTTTTCCTTACTTTACCTTCAACAAACCCCACCCTTTTCTCTTCAGGTAGTTAAATTAATGTATAGTATATAAAGACATTCTAAATTTTATTTCTTTTTCAAGGTTTCCTGCAGATGAATTATGTCTTTCATAAAGTTTTCACTCTTAGTGACAGAGGAGAGCAAAGACATTATGCAGATTGTGTTTTTTTTTCTTTTGTAAGTATTGATAGAGAAGGACAATGTGATAGTTTATATTTCTGTTGAACAGATTCTCTGCCTTCTGTCATAAAGAGCTTGCTGAGACCAGAACTGAGGTGAGTGCTTTATAGTTGAAAGCATCATTGGTAATGTGAATATAATTGTCAGTTCTGTAACAATCATCATGGCATTTGTGGATTCAGTGTAGCTAACATTTTCCTGATTGGTAACATTTTCTTCTTTCCCTTCTTTGGGCTTCTGATTCACTCTGCAAGTTATTTGCACTTGCAAAAGAACAAATTATTCTGTCTTGCCAGCACTGAAGGTACCTTATTGTTTCATTTAGTGCATCTTTTCAGAGATGGTTCTGTAGACCCTTTCTATGACCCTGGACATTATCTAGCGTATCTGTGAATCTTTCAGCAAATTAGCAAATTAATTTTAATCAGTTTTAATCTGTTCAAGGAAGATTTCTTCATCTCTTTGATCAGCTTTCTATGAACAGAATGGATTTTTTTTCTGTATTAGAAAACACAAAGACCAGTCTCAGAAAAAGCTACTCAGGCCCATAAAAAACTATTCCGTCTGTTAAAACAAGAGTGGATTAATCTCAGAGTGGACTCAACAAACGTTTGACTGTCCTGTACCTGATGACTGGGGATTACAGGGGAGTGGGTGTCAGGATCATTTGATTTTCATGTGTCTTTATAGTTCAATGGCAGCTGTGTCTGCTTATCTGGGGGTAAAACTGGAATCAAAGACTTTTAAATGAGTAACTGCCTCAACATGTCATAAAAGGGATGTAACGTGGCTTGTTCGCAAATATATCATCCTGCAGAATTTAAACACAGACAGCAAAGTCCAGTTTAGCAGTCAGGAACCCCACTCCATAGCATAACTGAATGAAGAAAATACTGAAAGTATTTTTTATAGAGAGAGATGATAATTTACATGAAGAAAAAATTATACCATTAAGTTTTTAGCATACACTTCTGTGGGAATCAAAGGAGTGTGCTCCTTTTCTCTCCTGGACTTACCTTCTAACACATTTCATAAATACACCGGGCACCAAGGGAAAGTTTGCAACACTCATTCAAAAGACCTGCTTGAAGAGAGAGTTTAAGATGATAATTGATGCCTATGTAAGATGATGAAGAAAAGGTCTGAAGAGCAAATATGATGATAAGCAAAGGATTAAGTGGAACTAGCTGTAAAACTCAGAGTTTAGTTGCAGTGGTTGAGACATTGAAAGCTCGATGCACCACCCTGCACAGTGATTTCATGACAGCTTCCATCCACATTCATCTAAGGATTGAGGTGAACATTACTCTTCTCCCTTTGCTGAGAGGTGGACTCTACTCTCTTCTGGGAGCAGGTTATGTTCCCTACCACATTATCCTGAAGTGTGATTGTGGGCAGCTTGATATGTGTCTACTTACTTGTAGATTTTGTGTAGTGTTTTCCTTTCAAAGAAGCTGTACGATGAGCTAATAGGCTGCTAAACACCCTGATGCATGCTTGAGAGATCTATATATAGAGAGAGACAGTATTGTAAACTCAGCTGTTAAACCAAATACTATACATGTAGCATTAGCTGAGACATTTTCCAGGTGACAGAAATGACTACCTAATCATAGGTACTATTTAAGGAATTCACACAGTAAGGTAAAAGCAGCAGAAGTTTCTGAAGAACAGGCAGACCAAAATCAACATTGGTACTGTAAGAGAGACTCGTATCCAGCTGAGTCACATAGAGTTTTAGACCTTTTGAAAATAAAGATATATTTTAGAAATGCAGACTAACCCATTGAATATAAACTTGTTCATCTGACACAGGAATGGCTCTGCTGCTTGTCACTCTGAATTTTGGTTCTCTTCCATTCAGTTCTCCTATATGTTTCTATACGATGCTGAACGGAACACCACCTTCAAGGTGTTCACTTGACAGTTACCAAGTTTCATTTGGAACTGACAGTTCCCAAGTTTCATCCCAAGTTCCCATGGTTTCATTTAGATAAAAAGGCTAGGTAATTTACCAGAGACAAGCAAGTATCAAACACACTCATTGTACCAATGCCAATTCCTTTTGAAGCACAAGATCCCACAGCTGCTGTTGTATTTCCACATCTGCTCCAGGCTGGAAGAGTGTTTTCAGATCGTAAAGGAGAATCAGCTAAAGAAGAGTAACTTACATATTTTGGCAAAGACTACAGATGCAGAGTGGGTGCAAGTGGGGGCAATGGGCAGAAAGCACCATACAAGTTTTTCCATCAAGCCTGAGGAGGTGCCTCCTTTTATGTTAGTCCAGTCCCTGGAACACTTCCCCATAAATTACAGTTTTCCATCCATTTTCTGGAGAGCTTGAGATCAGGGAAGGGTGTCCAGGTCCTTACACCCAGTGTTCTTGTATTGTCCAAATATGCATAATGGGACATGAAGCAAAATGCAAGATGCTTTTTATGGACTGAACATAAACTGGTCTATGTGCCTTCACCCCTGGAATTCTCCCTGCTGGTATCCTGAGGCACTCAGGACTGGAGCATGTGGCTACAGAGCTGCTCTGTGGGACAGTGCTCCAGACACTTCCTGGGAAGAGGAACAGGGCCTGCTTGCCATCAGGTGGCCTTCAGAAGATCTGGCGCTTTAAAAGGGTTTATTCATAGTTAAGTATTTCACATGAGTTACTCAAGAGAACTTGTTTGTTAGAGGCAGGTGGTGACTAATCATCTCTTAGCCCACCTTTGCCACATTCAAGAGATGTCAGAAAGCTGACAAGTAGAAAAACCTCTTAGTAACTCTTCATTATAACAAGCTGACATAGGAGGCACCGACCCCCGCTGCTACTGGATCGAAATGGGAAAAATAGGGCTTCCAAATTCCTTTTTTCTTGTCCTCGGAGCTCTGTTACTTAGGTAATGGCAAAAATATGTTCCTCACATGATGAAGCTAATACATGTATAATTCTCCTTCCCCACACAGAAACTAATCATAACTTCCAAATTAAGAACTTAAATTTTTTTAACTCTTTTTTACTGTCACAGCTGAAGTTAGAGATATAAACGGTCTTCCTTCATGGCCCCCTGAAGTGCCTTATTCACTGTCTGCCAGCAGAACAAGTAAGCCAAACTCCAGTATTACAAGTCAATTTGCAAGAAGAGAAAGATGGCTAAGTGTCAGCATATTCTCCAACCTGAAGCATATGTTGAAGTGACCTATACTCCATAGCTGCCAGGCAATGAGTAGAGCAGCTCTGAGCTTGCTGGGATATAGCCTGGAGGGCGACACAGCTGTTTTCTTTTTCTTGAAGAGATGCCAAAAGGCAGAGTAAGACTGTTTTTTTATATATTTTGCTGGGAGTGGGACTAGCAGTAGCTTGGGTGAGCATAGAGAACCAACTTAAAATGTAGCAGATGCTGCTTTTAAGCCTAATCTATAAAAGGTGTTTGGTTTGTTTTTTTTTAAAAAAAAAAAGAAAGAAGAAAAAAGAATTAACAGTGCAATGAAGAAAAAAATCCTGCAGCTGGAATATAGGACACTGTAGGGATGAAAGGAAGCTAGGTATCCTTTGAGATGGCAGATGTATTACCAAATATTTATTTTTTAAAAAAATTATTTCTTAAGTCTTTAAAATAAGGTAGTAGCTTCTATTGTTTCCTTTGGCAGCTTATTCTAGCCACGAGTTTCTCTGTGTAATGAAATTCCACCTACAGCAAATCTTCTGAGTGCCTGGCTGTTCCTGAGGTTTAACTCTTCCAAGTCTGGTTCTCTGCTCATCTGCCTGCCCTGCATGGAGTTAATTCCAAGTCATTACCCAAATGACATCAACAGTTCTGTCCTGGGCTGTCAGTTGGATGAACTAGGTGCCCCAGCCAGCTCTATTTTCTGTGATTCTCTTATTTATCCACCTAATTTGACCACTGTAAATCTCAGTCTTTGTTCCTGCCTAGGAACTCATTATTTTGATCTGCAGAATCACTCTTTTGTGAATCCAGTGTATTTATTTGTCACAGTTGGAATCTGTGAGGTTGGAGCTTTGTATGACCCCAAACACACCGGCTGGCCTACTGTCCTAGTCTATGATCTTCAGGCTGGGATAGATAGTCTGTGTATCTTCATTTAGTGAGAGGATAGCACTGTGGTGTCCGTATGTGTGTATGGCATGTATCATGACTGGGAAAAGGCACCAGGACCTGGAGCAGGTTCCTGTCCTTTTCAGGGTGGCCCCTGTGACTTGTCTGCTGTCAACAGCCAGCTGATGCCTGATGATTTATTCTGCAGGTCAGCCACAAGTTCTGAGCAGTTATGCCCCATTTAATCTTGCCTATAGGTTTGGAGCTTTAGCTGCAATAATCCCAGGCTGTGCTTTAGCTATTTCTCATTGACTGAACAAAACCAGGCACTGTCAGCAAGAAGCAACTCTTTGGCTGATGAATCTGCCCAAGGAAGATCAGTCAGAGCCAAACACCAGCAGAGAGATGATGAATCCAGTAAAAACATGACCAACTGATGGACACAGGAAGGCAACAGACCCTTCCTAGCAGCCTTGGTCGACCCTTCCTAGCAGCCTTGCAACTGGGCAGCTGCAGCTCAACCACAGAGAGTTTCCTCTTGGGACTCCTGGCTGCCAGCCTTGTGGGAAGCAGGGGAGTTTCCTATGCATCTTAAAGTCCTTTCCATGTTGCAGCCTTTTCTGACTTTAGAATATTTATCAGCTATTTGAGAAATTTATAGTATTTGTGGAAATAAAAAAAATGTTAATTTATTGTGCAAAGAAGGGCACAGTCTGTTGAATAAACTCTCCAGTCTCAAGCTGGTGCCACTGTGCTTGAAGTGCCAGCATTTTCTGTGCAACACTGCATGTCTGCTCCAGGCAGAAATTGTCCAAAAGGTTAAAAATAATGACCCTGAAATCACCAGCTGCAATCATCTGAATCCCATATGCCTGTGTGTCTTGCAGGCATTTTACCCTTGTGAAGACAAATACAACTCCAAGCAGACAAATTCAATTCAAATATTTGGCTTGCCTGAATAAAGCCTAGGGGAACATACCAAATAGCTTCTAATTTTATACCTAATATGTTATAGTAATTCTGATTACCTAGTACCGCTTTAGTTCCTCTTAAAGTGCTATGTATTAATAATGAGTTTTATACCATATTCTGAATGTGACTTCAGTGGCCCAAACAACAGACTTATCTCCTCCTGTTTTTCTCTGACTTCAGGGGGGAAAAAAAAAAGAAAAGTATTTTCAGGAGCCTTTGTCATGTCTCAGTCTGGAGAAGAGGAGGCTCAGGGGAGACCTCATCACTCTCCACAACTACCTAAAAGGAGGTTGTAGTGAGGTGGGGTTCGGTCACTTCTGCTGTGCCCACAGTGAAAGGACAAGAGGAAATGGTTTTAAATTGCAGCAGGGGAGATTCAGATTGGAGATTAGGAAAAAATTTTTCACTGTAAGGCTGATTAGATATTGGAATAGGTTGCCCATGGAGGTGGTAGAGTCACCGTCCCTGGAGGTGTTCAAGAGGCATCTGGATGTGGCGCTGGGTGATACGGTTTGGTGGTGCTGTAGGTAGGCTGTTGGACTGGATGATCTTGAAGGTCTCTTCCAACCTTGATGATTCTATGATTCTATGATTCTATGTTGTGGATTTCAGAGTATTTTCTCTCTTTACATATAGAATGGTTTTCTCAATTATTTTTCATTATTTGTTGGTAAATATGGTCTTGATATTTATTTAGTATCTTTACAAATCAACCAACAAAGAGATAAAATCCACATTAAGTAAACTGAAAGGTGGAAGATGAAATAAGTTCAGAACTGATGTCTCACTCAGTGTCTATGCTGAAGTCAGAAATGGAAAACAAACTGTAGCTTAGTGAGAACATTTTATCATTTGGAGAAAGCATTTTTTTGAGGCCCAGTGTTCCTACCTAGGCTTGTCTCCAGCAGGAACTGTTGAGCTTATGTTAACCAGCCTCCCTCTCTGATTAATTCAAACTCCTCTTCAGAATTCCTCCACTCTATTGATGTTGACTAAAACATTAAAAAGAGAGCTGCCCTGATGGATCTAAAAGATATGTGTAGATTCTGGCAATTGTGCTAAAGCTTTGGTCTGTATCTGTAAATGATGGAAGGCACTTATTTTGCTGGGAGTTAGATGCTTAAATGCCTTTGAGAATCAGAGCTTTATTGGGAAATTATGTAAGCTTGCTACCTTTTTTTATCCTTTCCTTTTATGATCCATTTAATTCAGACAATAAACATGTTGTGGAAGGAAGCAACCTTACTGTTTAAGCATTATGACTGCTGAATACCTGAACAATTGCCATAAAAAAATGATTAGGCCAGGTCACAGAGTATGGTACTGCCTTGCTGACTGGCTGAAAAGGGGGAAGCTAGAAATGGCAGAGAAGAGGCTGTGTCTGTAATTTTTCTTTCCTACGATAGACTAAGAAAGAAACACCAGTTCATTTATATTCACAGAATCTGAATATTGGCTTATTTTATGTGTACAAGAACTTCTCCTGTTTGGTACCCTAGTCTTCCCCTTATGAGCTGTGAACATTGCGTAACTATTGAACAGGAGTCTATGCACTGTGTTAAATTTCTGAAACTTGCAAGGAGGAATGTGTCACCTGTCAGAGAGATGTCAGTTTGGCTTGCTGCTGAATGCTTTGAAAGGGGCTCTACTCTCCTTTCCACACATTCCCTGTGAAATGGTTTAACAGGATGAAGTGATTTATTTCAGTTGACAAAGCTTCACAAGTAAATTAAAAAAAAATTATTCTCTCCTGTATTAAGCCACAATTGAATTATTACTATTCAAATGAGACCTGAGTTATATCTACCTAGTAGCATCTAGCACTGTGTACCCAAGTACCAAATCTACCATAGCTGCATTAGCTATGGGATGATACACATCTGCCCTATTGCAGGCTAAATCAGTCCTAAACAGCTTTTGCCTAATGAGTTTGGTTTGTGTCCATTATTTCATCTTGCATGGTTATCATATAAATTTTCATGCCACAATGATGCACCCTCAGTAGTGAACATAATTGTTCTAATGTCTTTTCACATCTCCTTTCTTAATTTAAATGACTGGGTTTTCTGTGGTACTGAATAACTAATACTCTGTAGTGGATCTTAACTTTGCAGATCATAATCAGCTGGAAAATTCTGTCTCTGTTTCACAGGGAGAAAAATGAAGCACAGAAGAACGTGACTGAGTTCCAGATTCTGGATCTGTGTTTGTACTTCTCCATTCTGTTCCTTACTTTATTCTGTCACTGAGATGAAGCCATGGGTGACAACATATTTCTTTGCATGGAAACTTAAAAAGAAGAAATAATATGACAAAGTGTTGAGCAGCTTTGGAACCTTATTGACATGGAAAGCTGATGTGAGTCTTGGAGATGGATGAGTTTCCTTTGGAAATCAGTGTCACCACTATCAGTAACACACAAGCATCATCTTCAAAACAAAACTTTAAAAGTATGTAGAGCAAAAGGTTATAGTAATATGTACAACTCTATATGCCCCTCTGTCCTACTGCCTGTATCTTATTGAACATCACAGTTAGCCCAGGATAACACACCTGTCACTTTGCATCCCTCTGAGATGCTTGGGCAGCAGATAGGTTACAGGGCCCTGCCGTGGTTTAGCACTCTCCTTTAGTCTTACAAGTAGCCTGAGAGAAGCATCAGTATGTAGGGCTTTCTGTCAGGATCAGCTTCTGATCAAATGGTAGGCTATATGGAGATTACTGTATTCAGTTCTAGATGTTCACAATTGAAAAAAAATGTTGTAGAGGTATTGTAGAGAGCTGAAAAATTACATGGTGCAGGAAGACCAAGCCTGGATTCCAGTATTAAAAGGAATTGTCCAGTTGCACTGCTGACATAGCTGTTATATTTAGATCTCCAGATGCAGACACCATAGAGATAACTTAGGGTATGCTTTCATCTGGACTAACAAGATGAGATAAAGAGATGTGGCCAGATCTCCAGGAGCTTGAGCTCCATCAAGCACATATGCGATACAGATGCCCATAATGGTCGTTGGTTTGGGGTCTCTGCACTGTGCTCTTTTACATGGTGTAAATATTTCTTCAAACTTATCAGTGCATTGAAGAGAAGGCTGAGGTGACCTTAATAACACATTATAGTTACTTACATGAAGACCAAGGATGTCAAAACCTAAAAGCTTTCAGTGTTTTGCTATACATAGCAATATGATAAGAGATTACGTAAATGTGGCTTTGATCCATGAGAGAGGTCTGAACACAGAACCATTTAGTTTTGAGAGAAGGCATGGGTCCCATCAGAGGAGATGATTAGACCTTTAGCAAGTTTAGCAAGGCAGATGGTAAATTTGCCATTTGCTATAATAATCTTGAAAATATGTTTTATTTTTTATTTTAAGAAGACCACTAAATCCTGCAGCAAGAAAACATTTTGCAGCCTGGGTATGCTGGGGTCAGATGATCATTGTAACATGGGCTACTAGTAATTTCTAGTATGAAGAAAACCCCATGGCTTATTGATTGTCTCTGAAGTCCATGACTCATTAAGTATACATTTGCAACTCTTGGTCTGGGCTTATGGAACTGATACTCAGCAAGCTCAGCATATATGTGTGTATATACAAATATATATATTTGTATCCATACTTGTTTATGGATAGGAGATAATCTCACCTGTTTATTTTATATGAAGAAGTACTGAAGTAACAGACACACAAATCTTCAGAACTGTATTTGTCTGGCAAATTTTTAAAACAGACATATAAAAGTGCAAAATACATAAATTGTCTCTGACAAGTCCAAAGAAAAACTGCTAAAATTTTTTAAAATTACTTTACAAGCTCAAAAGTCATGCAAAGGTTATGTCAAGCCACTTAAGGAGTGCTCAAGAATCATGGGAGTGTCATTAATAAATTAATGTGACCCAGAAAAAGCCTTAAATCAAATAAACATGCTAACAAAATGAAATACATACATGTTGTTGTTTAATGTAATATAAATTAAAGAAGAAATATTTTGACTAACTGTATCTTTTCTGACCTAAATCTGTGAATCAGTATACTCTACAAAGCTTGGGAGGAGTAAACCAGTTTTTACCCTATATGGAACAGGTTATGGTTCAATAAACAGTTTCCTTAGTGCTCTCTCCAGCCTCCTTGTCGGTTTTATTTTCCAGCCACATTCCCTTAGTAATTCTTTTGGGCTATATTTACTGCATCTTGCTCAGTAACAAAGTCCCTGACTATATTCATACCAGATAATGTTGTTAGTTCTGTTACATCGCAGACATTTTGAATTTGTGGTGTAAGCATTTTTTTCCTGAGCAGGAAAGATGCAGTAATGATCGTATCAACCAATATTGACCATTGTCGTATGGACTTTGCTGTCCTATGCATTCTGAGAACAGTTTCTTACTAAATTGACTTCTGTGAATCTTATTGTTGTGCTAGAATTACCAGAAAATTTTGATTTATATAGAACTGTACGTGCTTTGAGACTTCCACCTTTGGAACTGCTATTTGTTTGACCTTAATATTTCTTATTTCCTGTAGAGCGGAAGGAATTGTAACTTCAAAAATTCTTACAAAAAGTCAGAAAGAAATTTCTGCCTTATTCTCTGTTCAGAATTTGCAATTAGGCCATCACCTAGAACATACTCATAAAAAAAGTAAAGCCCAAAAATGCTCCTTTTGAAAGATGAGGAAAATGCCAGAAGCACAATAGCTGATGTTTTAAACCTCTCTCTGGACTACAGCATCCGTTTCACTGAATCACACACAGACAGTCAAATAAAAAACAAAGTCTGTGTTTATGCTGGCAGGAATCCTGGTCACTGTCAAGGGAAACGCTCTCTTAAAAAAAAAAGTGATGTTTTAGATGAAAATTCCCAAAACATTGCCTCTCAGTTTTGACATCACTATGGATTCAGAAATGAAGTCATTAAAAAGCTAACTCAGGTATTGCAACGACTCATACTATAATTTCGGATATTTTAGTACTCCATAAGGATTCTTGCCTTGTGCTGAGTTGTACTGCAACTTTTTGTTTAGAGAAAAGAGCGGTGTATCCTGCACAGGGAAAGGACGTGTTTTTTGAGAAGATGCAGGGTACAGAGCAGCAGAGGATGAGCTACAGGGTCTTTCTTCACCTGATCCCTGGTTTCCTATGATTTTACAGAAACTCGCTGGAGGGATACATGGTTAATGCTCTGTGGCACATTACAGGGCAGCTCAGGAGAAATGTTTCTTATAGATAGGCAGCTGAGGATTTTTTTCCTCCCAGTTCCAGACAGTTAAAAAGTGCATTACACAAAGAAAAAAAAGAAAAAAAAAAAAAAAGGGCTGAAGATAGGTGACAGAGAGGCTGGACAGGAAGAAGGGAGATCAGCAGGATACCTGGATGTCAGTATGATGACGTCCAAAGGTCCATCTGGTATCTATACAGAGGAGGGAAAGGGGATGCCTGACAGTCAGGGCTTTGAGGTATACTCAGAGAACAGGAAGGAGGTTCTGAGTAGGGAAAGGAAACACAGAAGAATCACTTATGGGTGGGAAAATGTGGTGACCAGAGATCTGTCTATAAGGAAAGGGTTTAGAAGAACAGTCTTAATGATACAGAGTCTTTTTGCTGTCAGAGAAGAGGAGGAAGAAAACATAAAAAAATCCACAGTCTCATTCCTGCTGTTGTGGGGTTTTTTGTTTTGTTGTATTTTTGTTTTTTAATTTTGATATGTAATAGGTAAATCAGTGAAGCCATGACCCAGAGTAACACTACAGCTCTTAGTCACAGGGCCATTAGACTTTTGCCTCTGCTTTTTCTTAGCCCATCTTTCCCAGGGATAATTGCTGGGTGGGACATCAGCAGGATCTCCATACTTCTTTTCTCCCATCACCTGTGGCTTGGTGCTCCAGCAAGACTGGGGAATGTCTGATCTCATAAATATTGGACTGATCCTGTAATCATTAGTCATGTTGAAATAACTCTCTCTTCACTGGTAGCATCTTCCCATTGGCAGAGCATGAAACAACTGAGCACAGGTGCTTGCTCTATGGGTTGGTGCAGTGTACCACTGCCACAGACAAATTCCTGTAGCCAAATATTGCAGGATTTATTTCCAGAACTTTTAAATGTATATTTTAATACCAGCTTCTCTGATTCATCATCCAATTTCACCTGTTGCACATAATGTTAGAAAAGAAAAGTACAAATCTTCAAAATATGGTAAGAAAGCAATGTTAGAGACTTCTCACAAAAATGACCTTGACTGACATAACTGCAATAGTTTAGGCACTAAACCTTAATCCAAGTAAAAAAATGGTTTTCATGACTTGGCCTTAATCTGTGACAAAGCTAATTTACTGGTGGTATGCATTGGTGCCCTACCATTCAAATGTTTTTTTGAAGCCTGATGAAGCTCCACTTTGGAAAACCAAGGGGAAAAATATTATATTCATGACAATATAATAGACTAAACTTTTTTCATATGTATTTTATCTTCTTTATATAAGGAAAGGTGGAAAATATAGTCTGTGGGAAAAATGGAAATCTACAGATATTAGGTCTTGGGACTTTATCCTTCCCCCTTTCTCCTCCTGTAAACTTTTTAGCTGATTTCTTGGGAGATACTAGGATGACCCTGCATGTAAAACATCCTAGTGCCCTATCAGACTCCCAGTACAGAAGCTTATATGCCTCTGCTTCTATTATACAGAAAAGGCAGCTCTATTTGAAAGCTAAACAGTTGTTAAAAAACAAGTCTCTTATTTCTTTTAAAAAGCCTTTTCCTTGCTATCTGCAAGTTTCTTCTTGATTACAATTTGTATCACCTTTGAAAATGAACTATGTTACTGTGGAATGCCACAGCTTTGTACTTCTTTTCCAGACTTGTTGACATCTTCTAACAAGACAGTATGTTAATTGATGAAGAAATAGAAGGAAAATTGAATTGCTGAAAGAATTGATTAGAGAGTTTGAAAACATCCCCTTCTTTGTTTTTTCCACTTTAACAATCCAGTTTGTGTTTTATACAAATTGTCTTTTTCCTTAATTTGGCCATTTTCCCATTTTCTGGTCTGTTTTGTGCACAGCCAAGGTACCTGGTTTGGATCCAGATCTGGCATTGGAACACAGCTGAATTTCTGTTGCATAAAAATGGTATAGGTTGTATGTTGCCTTGGGGACATTTCGTTAGATTCAGGCTACTTGAAGGAGGACAAATCATGCTCAGACTGAAGTGAATGCTGTACCAAAGTACCAAGCTGAATAACCAGACTGTTTTCATGAATGAGTTCATAACAGACCCATTTTTATGACATGTGGCCATAGCGGTTTTGACCTGCTATTGGAGTCCCAAACCAGGATCTCTTTTATGATTGAACTACAGGTACTGTAGAAAAAGATCTTTTCCTTTCATGCTTTCTAATGTTCTTTATCTCATTTTCTTTCTTTGGGTTTTCAGATGTCCAGGGTGTTTTCAGGTGATTATGCCCACATCTGCTTGTGTCTTCAGCACTGAATATGGGTTAAGTCAGTTGAATTAATTACAGAAAAAGTAAAGAAAAACTTTTATGTATTTCTGGTGTATTTGACATGGATTTTTTCTTCCAGTTTTCCATTTAAGAGAAAAATCAGAAGTGGCAGAAATCTCAGAGAAGACTTGTCTTCTTTAAATTTCCAACGACTTTTTCTCTCTTTTTAAGAAATTAAAAATACAGAAATATTGGGTAATCTTTCTGGTGTTTGGATGGCTGCTTGAATCAAATCCAGCTCCCAAATATTTCAAGTCTTCTTTGCTGCAAATGCACATTGACAAACAGACAGCCAAATGCCACAGAAATAGGCTCTGATCACAGAAGTTATTTAATTATGCTACCAGAAGAGTGTTGAAATGGAGGGCCAAAATAATTATTATAATCAGGCTGAAATTTATATTCTGTTTTGTAATCAAAATTACTCTACAAGCAAAGCCTATTCCTTCACTCTGGTGTCAACCCCTACCAGTATTGTAATCCTACTCTTCCATATTTAAGAAAAGCTTTTACAATAATTCAAAAGTTTTGAACTCTTGTTTATTAATACCTTCAAAACCATTTTTTTTGCTTATATAGGACGCCAACTTATTTTCCACTGACCTATATGTATTTCTTTCTCCTCTTCAGGCTCTTTCCTGAAAAAGTCCAGCTGTTAGGGCTGAGTAGTGCAATTTTTGGACACCTATCTCCCAGCATGCTCTCTGTTCTCCAGCTCCAGAGCAGATGTTTCTGTCTGGTCATGGTACCCCTTCATTTATTCTTGGATACAAACTTTATAAGTCATAGACAGATTTGTGGACTCAGATTCTGCTTTAATCATACAATCATGTCACAAGGTTAGAGTGGTTGACTGGTTGGCTAGTTGAGTAATCTGTTTTGGAGATGCAGTAATGTCAAATGGAAAAAGAAGAAAAGTTTAATAAAAGAGATAGCATTAACTTTCTATTAACAAATTTCACACCACTCGAAACACACCAACAGGATGTGATGATGTCTTGTTCCTTCTTTCCACCCCACCTGATCAAGACATATTTTTAGAGAGACCAGTAAAGAAAATGTAGAACGTCAAGTCCCAGTACATACAAGAACATTCATTTTGGCAATGGAATGGTTCCTTAATGCCTAATTCTTCCCAAACCATTCCCTGCTATGCCAAGTGGTTGAGAAGTATTACCTCCTGAATTACAAAATAAACTATTCTTCACCTTGAGAGAAAAATGTGGGATTTTATTTGAGAATTAATTTTGTCAAAAGAGAGGGTTATTCTTCCCTTTCCTAGCTAGAACTGTGTATTTAGAGGACTCTCTGCAAGTGAACCTCCCAGATAGTGTGTTTAATAAAACTGTTTTCAGGACAGTTTTTACCTTGTGTGATCAGAGTCTGCCTGAAAGAATATAGCAGAATGTGGAAGAGAATGAAATTGTCTGTTCATCACATGCTGAAGAACTCATGTAAAAAATATAATACAATCCCTATTGCACAGAACTCTAGAAATTCAAATTGTTATGGTGATCACAGTAGTGAACTGAGATGTCTTATCTTGTCTACATATTCTGACTAATCTGGTTTCTGAGTTTTTCTGGAGATATTTTTTGCAAGAGTATCTTTCTTATGAGATTTTCTGGGGAAGGGTAACACCAGAACTAAAAGTGAGATAAACTACTCAAAGTCATACTGAAGTAAAGTCCACAAGACCAGAATACTTTCTCCTGAATATCAACTTTGTCACTTTGCCCTGAATATCAACTCACTAAAGGATTCATTCCCTCCAGATAAATTCCTACACCACATATGCATAGAAATATTTTTTTTTCTGCTCCCATCTCTTTCAGGAGATGAATGGAGAAGCCATTTTGATAACTGGCAATTATCAATGTAATAAAATAGGCTTCCAAAATACTGTGAGGTTTCTGTGTTTGCAATAAAGCATGATTCTATGAGTGAAATGATAAAACTCTAAAATTACACACTGGGAAATCAATATGCTTTCAGTTTACTTGAAAAATCATCTTGCAAAATGGTCTTCATTTTTCAAGTTCCATGACCACAGCTGAAACACATAAACTGAAAAGAAGTGCTATAAAGACATAAATCTTTATAGAAATCATAGATTTTTCATGCCATTATTTCTGCTTCTTGGCAAACCATGCAGTCATTTTCCATTCATTTAGAATTCAGTCAAGTAGGATCAATTGAGGCTTTGCTTGTCTGTATCCTGTGATGTAATGCCATCTAATGAAGCTACAAAGTATAAAATCTAACTTCAGCCAGCAAAACCATTATAATCCTCTTCCTTTTGATTTGACCTTAAATAAGATTATAAGGCAATGAGTGCTGCCTGTAACTAGCACTTGTGGCAACATGTTGAGTATAAATACGGATGATGGGTCTCTTGCTATGAATCATCCAGATAATGTTATCTAAGCAAATAATTTATTTCAAATAAGGAAACTTCATTAAAGAAACACTAAGTCTGCAAAGTCAAGCACATAAAATTTAGGAAATGGTAGAACTGAGACGGAGTGTTCAGCTTCAGTTCAACTCCCCTTATATCTTCCATGTTAGGGTGATGTTAGAATGTAATCATATGCTCAGATATTATTTTTCCACTGGTGTTACCCACTAAGTCACCATTGCTGAACACATCAGTTTTTCTGCCTCTGTCGTAGTGTGTGCATAGCTCATGAAGACATCCCCCGATGGCAGGTCTGTACATTTTCCAGTAGATCTTCTTTTGCTAGGCTTAAGAAAACAGTGCTTCAGAAAGAAGCATATATGCATATATGCACATAGTCACACATGCCCACAGGTATTTAGGGGTATTTAGAAGGTTACTATAAAGTGTGTTGTGATCATCACTTCTTTATAAGGTCTATGCAAGACAGAGGAAGCAGTCTCCTTGTCCAGTTCCCATGGCATTGTCCTAGCCACAGAAACTGGGAGATCCTGGGAGAAGGGGCCTATTCATTCATTGTATCTTTGGATTGCAGCATGTTCAGTCCTCTCTGGGCTGCCTCCCATGTAGTGCGGCTGCTGCATGAGAGCTGATATTATGACCTATTTTGGACACATTTCCAGGGGATTATCTGGTGTCTTTGTCACATATTTGATGCTATGGAAAGAAGGTGCTCAAAAATTCTGGACTGCACAGTGTGGCTGAGCATAAGCTGTATTAAAAAAAGAAAAGCATAAATAAAACAAATGAGCATGTCTCCAAAGTGTGATACAAGCATCAAACGTTCCTTGTGACAACTGAGAGAATGAAATAAGTGGAAACTGTAACCTCTGCATTGCAAATGAAGAAATCAAGGGTTGGACTGAAGAAATCTGTCAAAAGCTATACAAAAATCCAAGGCCAAATGGAAGTTCACAGTTTTCATCTCCTGTCTCTGTGCTTATTCTTCTTAACCATGCTGCTTTTCATTATCCACATACTGCATTGAATTTTTCAGCACCGGTACTCAGCCTTGACGGAGAGCTTGAGAGAGGTACTTTGCAGTCAGCTGGAATCAGCCAGGCACAAATAGTTGCCTTGTGAGCACACATATTTTCTCGTCCCATTCAGTTCAGCACTGTAAATCAGAGCATCTGCACAGTGACCTGCCCTGTATACCATGTACCAGATCAAAATGTTCCGTTGCCCTTGTTTGTAGTTTTCTGCAGCTCTGTTTACCAGTTCATTTAACTCCATCAATTGGATATGCAAATAAATTAGAAAATACATCAGGAAGTAATAACACAGGATGCACTTTCAATAAATGAGAAATAATTTTAAGTAAATAGTTCCCCTTGGCATAAAAAAGAAGTAAGAACAAACTCACGTCAGCCCAAGAATGCAAACTTCAGCAGTAGTCTGAACATCACTTCCAGGGGAGAATCCCAATTACTTTGAAGTGAAAGACATAACTTTCATTGCATTTGATAGACAGAATTCTACCACTAGCATCTACATTTGTACAAGGAATCTGTTGGAAAGTTTACCTGAAGTAGGGGAAAGGGAATGGGAAATTGTGACAGGTGGACAAGAAAAATTATTTGAGAACAGTTTGTTTTCTTCCAGCTCAAAATTCATTACACATTACACATTGAAGAATTGATTGTTCAAGATCCACTTTAACTGGCCATTGCTTAAATTCTGGTCATGTTGAGTTATTCGACTACCCAGTTATTTAACAGCCTAACTTATTACAGATGAAGCAATACAAAATACATTTTTATTTTCCTTTCTGTGATTCAACACTGAACATTTATATTTTCAACAAGACTGAAGAATCACCTGTTACTTACATTTCACTTGCTTTTGACAGATATTATAACCCAGACATATTTTCTAATCACCATTAGGTCTGCATTATGTTTTCTCAGGGCAATTTTCACTTCCTTTTGTTTTTTACAATGCTCAGTGAAAGACATCCATCAATAATCTCATGGAAATTACTCAGGAGATTAGATTGTTAAACAAACTTTCATACACATTGACCTCCTGAAATAAGCGTCTTAAACCACAAAATTATCTTTCTGAAGCACTGTGCCAGTAGACTGAGTTGGCTACGCCTAGTATTCATAGAATCATAGAAGCATTTTCGTTGGAAAAGACCTTTGAGGTTATCAAGTCCAACCATTAACCCAGCACTGCTAAATCCACCAATAAACCATGTCCCTAAGCACTACATCTACACATCTTTTAAATTCCTCCAGGGGTAGTGACTCTATCACTTCCCTGGGCAGCCTGTTCCAGTGCCTGACAATCCTTTCAGTAAAGAAATTTTTCCTCATATCCAATCTAAATCTCCCCTGGAGCAACTTGAGGCCACTTTCTTTTGTTCTATTGCTCGTTACTAAGGAGAAGAGATTGAACACCTCTTTACAACCTCCTTTCAGGTAGTTGTAGACAGTGATAAGGTCTCCCCTCAGCCTCCTTTTCTCCAGGCTAAAAAACCCAAGTTCCGTCAGCCATTCCTCTCAGGACTTGTTCTATAGAACCTTCACCAGTTTTGTTGCCTTTCTCTGGACCAGCTCCAGCATCTCAATGCCCTTCTTGTAGTGAGAGGCCCAAAACTGAACACAGCATTTCACGTGTGACCTCACTACTGCCAAGTGCAGGGGGACAATCACTTCCCTAGTCCTGCTGGCCACACTATTCCTGATACAAGCATTTTCATTTTTTAAAGCCTGCCATAAATCCAGTGAAGTTAGAAGAGGTACTTTGCAGTGAGTGTAGAAAGAATCAGATCCAGTGGATGCATGCTTGAGACACTGAAGATGTAGACCATCATAGCAAAGCAACTATAATATATAATCTCTTTTTGTTCTCTCTTTTGCAGCAAGGTCTGCTGCTAATGGGGAGGGTTTAGATTATATGGGTTCTTGTTTGTTGAGAAGAGCCTTTCCAGAAGATTATGCTTTGCATCCAACACTATAGAGTCCCCTCTGCTCTCCTTAAAAGGCTCACTGTTAGCAGGTCGTGCCTGAAAAAAAGCAAACTGGCAATTTCTTAGCTGGGAATTTACACTCTGAAGTTCCACAGTGAGTTCTGGTAATCAGAGGTACTCTTTGGTAGAGTACCTCCAGAGAGGTTCAGCAAAGGGCAGTTCCCAGCAGCCAGGTTTCTACTGACAATGGCAGGGTTTTTTTGGGGAAACCTAATACCTGTTCTTTTTGCATTCTCTTCTAGTGAGCCAGCTCAATCAGAAAGTTGTTTGAAGGGAAATTACAGTGACACCTTTGTTGTTAAACATTATTGTATCACCTTTATATGTCCCATATTTCTTCTGCAACTGGGTCATTTGGTTTTGCAATTCTTGGCTAGTCAATAATTTTGGTATAGCTCCTTACCAGTCTCTTAATTTCTGTGAAGAAAAGAGACAGATGGAGATTCATTATCTTGGAAGTCTTAGAATTTTCCTAATGTAAGTTTGAATCAGTTCCTCAAACCGTTGTTGATATCTTTCCAGTGGCAATCACTGCAAACATACAAACCAACCAAACAACACTATCACATGCCATTACTTATCAAAACCATTTTCCTTGAACTACATATCAGAAATCATATCCCAGATTATGATGTACCAGACCAGGTGTGTAGACAGGTAAAGATCTACTGTCATGTTTTGTAAGTTTGAAGGGATTGATCAAGTGTGTTTTTCCGGGTCTTTAAGCCTGGTCCTTTTCACTGTTTCTGCTAAACCTTCATTCCCCTGGAGAGAAATTCACTCTAGACAGCTTGTTCTTGTGGCCAGTTGTTATTTTAAATATTTGGCCAAAAAAGAGGGTTGTTATTTTTCAAAATGCGGATTTTCCAGCTAACAGGAAAGTCTGTGAGCTTGCAGGTGCCTGTGTCCGTGACAAAGTGCTTGGGGCACCTGGCACTGCTGGCTGTCCTGGTGCCACAGACTCTAGAAATTTACTTTTGTTTCCCAGCAGGTCCCGTTGTAGAGCACCTGCACAATACAAATGACTTTCATTGCTGTCTTGTTAGAAGGAGGTCTTTAAAAGTGAGGCCAAGTAAGTGTTCTATGCACAAACAATACACAATTATCTTTTGGTATTGGTAAAATGATCCATGTAGTAAAGTGACCATTGAAAGTGACGATAACTAAAATAGTTCCAAACAGATAAAAATTAATTTACATTATGTGTGAGCTTGACAATCAGAAAATGTCCAAGACTTTATTATTTGGCAACTTTCGAACCCATTTTTCAGTCTATATACATCCTTTTTAGCAGCATGTGCATTTTCCTTTTTCTAACATACTTATGTAACCATAAAACCAAAACTGTTCAAAACTGTAGTGCTGACATCCAAAATGTTTTTGGCAACCATTCAAGAACTTGGAACAAAATTAGTTACAACTCTTTCTCCCCATTTTTGCAATCAATTTGCAAATCAGATATTTGGCTCCAATTCGGACAGTGAGATTCTGTATTGTTTATTCTATTAACTTTGATTAATATTTTTCAAGCAGTTGGAAATTTTCAGTTGAAAATAATGATAGTAAAGTAGTATGTGGAAGTACGATACAAAAACAAATATTTATTAATAGCATTTTCCTATTTAAATAATTAAAGAATTCCTGCAGAATCAAATTATTGTAGACTTCTAATTCCCCAGTCTGTTATTTTTCAGTTGATAGAAATTTTAACTCTGATGACCCTTATGTCACTTTTAGAAGCTGATCCAAACTCCTCTGCAGTCAATGAAAGAACCTAAAATACTTTCAAAAACTCTAGATCAATCACTGAAAGCTTTTACTTGGAAAAAGAATGAATGCCAAATTCCTTCTCTTGTACCTTGGACATTTTTTTGTCAGTAGGACATTTTCAGAATAAACTTTTATTACTTTTCAAAAGAGTCTGAAATCCATCATGTCATCTACTATAACGCAGCATCTGTGGTAGTGTTGAACTAAGCAGAAACTCAAATTATGAAGTTTCTGTGTCTTCCTTGACTTTAGTTTAAGTATGAATTCAGTGAAGATTTCTGAGATTTTTGTCTGAGTACTAGACCTTTTGAATCAGCCATATTCTGTGGCAAACATAATTTCTAGAAACAACTCTCTCTTTGTTTTTATTATCCAACTAATGTTGATTAATTGGTAGAATATGAGGAACACGGACAGTGCAGACAAAACAACATCGGTTGCCGGATAAATAAATCACTGGAAGGTTTCTATGTATAAGTGGTGCATATGACCACTAATAATTTAAACAGCCAATATTCTTAAAATCAAAGATTTTCTTATCAAAATAGGCATGGAGTCCTATCAATTGTTTAGACAGTTGGAGAGAAAATGTTGACATAAACCAAGTCAAATTATGATATTCTTGAACATTGTGATACCTCACACTCAGTTAAGGC
Organism: Aegotheles bennettii; assembly: GCA_013398125.1. Taxonomy (NCBI): domain Eukaryota; kingdom Metazoa; phylum Chordata; class Aves; order Caprimulgiformes; family Aegothelidae; genus Aegotheles; species Aegotheles bennettii. The sequence continues at coordinate 217,931 of VZRW01011380.1, read as the reverse complement.
TGTGACTCAGAAACCAATGTTTCAGAGAAACTCAAAGGCTGGCATCCAGGCATTCCCAAAGTTGTGTGAAGTAATCATACATAGAAACTTAACAGATGAATGGGGGCCAAATGAATTTGGTTTAGAATTACTTTTTAATGAAATGCCCAGGACTGAGGAGCCCACTGTAGATCAGAGACATTTTCAACCCAGAAACATTTTAGAACAGAAGTTCTACAATTGTATATTGAAGTTCTGTAATTTCATTATTTCAAATGCATATCATTATTTAAAACATAAAACCATGCCATTTTATAAAGGCATTATCAAATAAAACAAACTTCAAATTGTTCTTCTTGTAAATAATTCAGATTTCTCATTATGCACTGTTTAGAATGTAACTTACAGCACTCTGTAGTGGCCTAGATTATCTAGGCCTAAGTACCAACTGAACAGTTTAAACGTCAACCCCCTGGGACAGCACACAGAACAAAACCTGTGTTCTTGCAGGAATCACGATACTGCAATCTGAGCTGGGCTTCCCAAGCTGACAGTGCTGCAGAAGGCGAAGGGCAGCAGAGGGACACTGACATTTCTGTATTAGACTGTGCCTAAGGACTGTGCAGCGTGGTCCACAGGAGGTGTTAAAACTATTGGGAAAATCTCAGGCGGGGACTGTATCCTCTTTCTCTTGGGGTACGCGCCTCTCTGGTATCCCATGTGGCTGGGAGAGATGTATGGTGTTTTCATGGGCCCCAGAACGCCTGCCTCATGATGCCAGGTGGTTGCAAGGGCCAGTGCTGTCTGGGACAGGCATTCCTGGCTGTGGGAACAGGTCGGGGTATGCAGGTCCCTCCAGCTGCCCCACCAGCTGTCTGTTTGAGCCTCAGCCTCAACACTACTTTGTATGTCCATAGCCAGGGTTTTGTGGCGAGGCGTGTGAGTGGGTCCCCAACACTCAGTGGGCTCTGCTTTGACGTGTCCCTCCTGGCACCAGGAAACCTCTCACCCCAAAGCACACTGTCATTCATGATGGCAGTCTGCAGAGAGAGATTACTGGCCCAAACAATGACTCTGAAACCTGAGGACCATCAGGTCTTAAAGGTTATTCTACCTAAGGAGTTGCACAGGCTATTTGTATAAATGTCTGCATCTTATCATTTGGGACCTACTGAAGGTTTTGTTTCCGCCCTGCTGGAGCAAGTGTGCTGCAGGCTATGCATGCTCCAGGTAAAGATGTAAATGTGTCCTTCATCCTTCCATGTTTTCTACTTCTAACAGCATTCTGTGGGTCTTGCCCCATTCATGTCACTGTTCGTACTCTGGTGGGACAAAGGACTATTTCTCTCTATAGTTAAGATAATAGTATTTTTAGATTTATTTTTTTACTTCTGCAATCATTTCCCTAAGAACAAAAATATATTACTCTTGATCATGTGTGCTAAACCTAACAAAAATTATACAACAACATTTCTATCAAGTAGCTATCATGATAATGATTATTAGAGTTTTAGAGTGAAGCATCATCAGTATTAAGCATTTTTGTGGCTTTCAGGGACTTGCTCATCATGCTCTGCAGTTTTTCACCATGTGTTTGTGCACTGTGCTTAATGGTGTCTGGAACAATGAATAGTGCAGTACAATAATACTGCTAAGTCCTCTCGCAGAGCAACTTCACATTAATTTTAAGAGGAACTTCAGTCATTTAAGGACTGCAGGGTTAGGCTAGCAATGTTTAATGAGCTTTGTTCCAAAGTCTGTCCTGATATCATCAGCAATTCTGGTTCACAGATGAGGACGCTAATAAATAGAAGGGAATTATTTTCCAGAGCCATTAAAAGTATTAGGAAAGGGACAAAAAATACAGCTGTGGAAAAATAAGGTGATTATCAAAGAATATTTTAACAGATTTTCTCAGCTTTTATGCTACTGCCAATGAGCATGAAATTATACAAATGACTTACAAATGTCTCTTTGAAAGCTGTTTCACTTCAGTTATACGCTGTTTACCAAATATTTTCCTCATCTTAAACGCAGTACATGGGGTTAATTTGCTGCTATTCATTGTAATGGTGATCCTCCTTGTTTAGGACTAAAAATATAAGGTAAGTAATTTCAGTTAACTGAAACACAAGCACTACAGAAAGTATTCTGGAGTAATGTAAATATTGTATTAATTGCATGAAATCACTATCCAATACCTTGGTGGACATTTTGAGTGGCAGGGTGGGGAATCAAATTTCATTTATAGAAGCACAAACATTGTGCAAGGAATTGTCATTGTGTTCTTGTAATGTAAGTGATTCTGACATTTTTGTGTGGGATGCAGAAGGAATTAATCAAATTTTACAACCCAGTCAGGATATGTGAGTGCTGGATAAATATATGCTGTGGAAGTGGTGGTATAACATCATTGCCAGTGACAGCTTGCGTCATGGAAACCAAAATCTGAATAGGAACAGCAATTTCTCTTCTTACTTTCAGATGGCATCAAAGGTCCATGGGAATTTGTTTTCATTAATGCATTCTTCACTGATGGCAGCAGGAAAAACATTTTTGGCCTGGAAAAAAAAATCAACCTTTTTTTGAAGTGGTGAATATCCAAAAGATTTTTTAATTTAAAACTTCTTCAGCATATGCTTTGCATTCTGATGTAGTAGAGACTTCAAAATCATTACATTGGATTTTTTCAAGTTTTTGTTACAGTACTGTCACACAACCCACCCTGTTTCTTGAGAACCTATTTGGTATCTCACTGCAACTGAGGTCTCCCACTCCAACACCAAGGATGAGGTAAAGACCTGACTGGGACTCTTAATGACCATCATAGGCTGTGAAAGGCTATTGCAAGGTTTTCTTGTGTCCTATGTGCATGAAATGGCTTATATAAAACAGAATCCTGGAATGTCTGAGGTGGAAGGGACATCTGGAAATCATCGATTTCAATCTCCCTGCTCAGAGCAGAGTCAGCTGGAGCCAGAAGCTCAGGGACATGTCCAGTTGGTTTTTGAATATCTGCAAGAATGGAAATGTCACAACCTCCCTGGTCAACACCTTCCAGTGTTCTATCAGCCAAACAGTGGAAAAAAGGGTTTTCTTATGTTTCAGTGGAATTTCCTATATTTCAACTTGTGTGCAAAAAAGGTCACATGATGACACCGTAAGAGGTTGTCCTGGTTTAGCAAACGGCCAGGGCAAGCCACAACCCAGACAGAGTTTGTTTCTATCACACACACACACACACCCACCTCCCCCCGGGAAATAGAAATGGAGCAAGGAAGAAAAGGCTCAACGGTTGGAAATTATAACAAATTTAATGGCACAGGGAAGGAGAGTAACAGGTGGGGGAAAAGGGGAAAATGTATATATACAAATATATACAACCCGAGCTCCCGAAAGGTCCTTCACTGCAAAGCCGATGGGGATAAAAGAGTCCAAAACTCCGGCACCCGATGCAGTCGGATGCCGCAGACCATGTGGCGAGCTGGTAACCAAAAGCTGGGCCTTCTCCTGGCTGGCTCCACGTGGTGACTGGGAGGCAAGGGAGTGCGGGAGCGAGGCAGAGAGCAGAAGAGAGAAGGGAGGAGAAGAAGCGAGAAGCCCCCTGTCCTCCTGGCTTTATAGAGTTTGGCAAGAAATGGGAGGGAATATGATACCCGATACCTGATACCTGACACTCCAGACCCCTTTTCACAACAGGGTCCTAAACTCTACCCCTCTCTCATTGGGTCCTTGCAGCAAAAGCCAATAAGAATTTTGCCTGCCCCCTCAAACTATAACAGAGGTCTTTCAAATGGGATGACTGAACTAAACAAAGCCACTGCACATCCTAGAAGCTTAGAAGAGGTACTACCTAAAGAAATGAATGTACAAACAGGTAAGTTCAGTGTGAAATTTTGAAGTGAGGAAGACATCCAGATAGAAGAGCAAACCTGGCTTAAAGTACAGTTGAAAAGGCAAACACTTTTCACCTGTTCCTGATCATAAGGTTGGAAATCTCAACTTGGCTGACCCTGGCAAGGTCGTATGCTGCATAGACAGCTCAGCAAACCTTTACTCACATAGAATTAATGGTCAGGATATGAAACTACATGGTGGAACAGGTATTTGAGAAATCTGTCTGCATGTGTTCCCTGACAGGGATAAGGGGTTTGGTGAGTGCCCTAGAGAGACAGGCACACAGTATTCAAATGCCAGAGCAGCTCTGACATGCAGGCTGCAACTCAGAATCTGCAGGTTTTCTTCAGCTATCTATGATCACTGTATCAATCTCCTCTTGGTCAAACCACATGAGATGTGATAGTACTCCCTACAAAACCAATGCATATAGCCTTGAAAAAAAAATTACAGATGTCTAGTTGTGGGTAGGACAGTTCAGTTGTGGTTGAAACAATTTTTATCCACTATTGTGGACTTCTGTCCAGCAAGACTAACATCCTTTGGTCTGAGGAATGCCATGATATACATGCTCTGGTCCCAGAGCAGTGGGGTGGCCCCTTTCTTTGATAGCAAATGAAAAGGAGAAGATAATGTTGTCCAAAGGCTTGGCCCTAGCAATTATGAGATTTTTATCAAGACATGATGAAATGTGTAGGGGAACTTCTCAGTAAGCTTATCAGTGGCTGAAGGTTTTTTTATTTTCAAAATTTTGGTCAGAAAGAAAGTGAACCCTGGCTGGTGCTGGTCACTCTCACTGTACACAACAAGCAAAGCTCACCAAATCTTCTGCACATCAGTCTTTATCAGGTCTGCAGAAAAAAGTTTTAAATATAGAATGTTCATGGGGCACTCAGTTTGTAAGTGAGAATGTTATCTCAACTCCCTGACAGACATTCCATTGGGACAGATTTTCAGGGCAGGGCCTGGAGGGATGGAAGTGGCACTAGTGGGGGAGAGAGAGAAGAAAGGATGAACCAGACTGTTCACAACAGCAGCAGAGAACCTCTCTGTCCCTCCTCATCCCCCTCCACCCTCAGGTCTGCATGCTGAATCTAAACCAATGGTTGTGAGTGGAGTGTGCAACCCATGACAATAGCCAGGACACTGAGACAAGGCGAATAGATTGTTGGAAGAGACTTGAGAAAAGAAAAAGAAAGGAGGTGATGGTATGTGAGCCACTTTGATGGGTTGGATGTGCAAGGTCCAGGATCAGATATAGAACCCCCAAACTTCCTAACCTGGGTCAACATAGTCCTGGTGAGGATGGCTCACACAGGGCCTGAATTCAGCTGAAGTGAAATGATCTTCACTTTGTCCAAGATCAGAAGACCTTGAAGCACGGCCTCACCTTTCCTGTGTGCTTCAACTGCCAGACAGAGTGAAAGCCAGAGAGAACCCCCCCATGTTTCCCTGAAGGCATACCTTGAGTGGGGCATGCTGGGCCTCATGGCCCGGATCACCCGTTTGTGGACCTGAGGATGCCTGGGGATGAGATGGGTACTAGAACCTCAATATGATCAAGGCTTAGGGAGCCATACATTGTCCAGGGGCAGACATTTGGAGGATCTGGTGATAACTGACAAACAATAAAGAAATGCAAAATGACAGGCAGAGCCTCTATCCCTCTATGTCTCTCACGTGTGCTCAGTGCTGCCTGTGCATATGTTCTCTCTTTTCTCGAAGGAGGCAACTGAAAAAGATTTTTAGTTGACTCTTTAGTGTTTTCCTGCACAAAGATGAAGGCATTTTATTCCTGATTCATATTTGTCTAAATTTTTTACATTATATTTTTTATTAACTCTATAACCACATTATAGAAGAAAGCAGTAAGGTTTAGGATCCTAAATCCATTATCAGGATTTTGTCCTTCAAGTCAGCTAGGTATTACACATTCTATTCTAAGCCTTCCTTTCCCTTCTCCAATTGGGTTTACTTCTCTTTCAGGTACAATGGATAACTGGAATGAAACAAATAAATTTCCTTCCTATGTATTTTGCTCCTTTTCTGAAAGTTGGGTCCCTGAGGGTTTGAAAATTCTTTTCAGGTTTTTAATGATGTATGTTGAAGAAGTAGTAAGTATATCTACAGCTGTAGTCTGAATTGTTAGGCAGTAAGGAAAAAGACTTACTATCAAGAGGCTTAAAGTTATAATTATTGCCATTTTGGGGAAAGAGGAGAGCTTATGCAGGTGTTTAAATAAATCCATCAATTACTTTTTATGCTAAAGGTTGTTTTTATTCCTATTACCCTCTTACAAATATTTGTTGGAAACCAGTAGTTTCATTTCACTCCAATAAGCACCAGATTCCTTTGGGGAAAAGATGATTGGATCTAGGCAGATGCTCTGTTTAGCCAGCTTCTTTTCTTTGGAGGGAAAAGAAAAAAATATGTCAACACAAACACAAATCTGTGATTGATGAGATGTTTTAGGGCAGTGGGGAATATTTCCAATTTTAATTTGTTATGCCTTTAATGATGAAGAAACTAAGGAGATCCTGGAAGCTTACTTAACTAACTTAAACTTACTTATGTGCTGGCCTCAGAAAGACTAGACTTTCGCCAAGAATAAAATAAAATAAAAACTTTTTTGTTTTCTGTGGAGTTAAGGATTCTTTTAAATTTTGACACAGTTTTTGAAAGGCATTATTTGCATTGGTACACAGTTGTGCCAGCTTGGCATTATGAATATGATTAAGCATGTGGTAATGAGTCCTTAAATATAGTGCATTTTTTTTATTTGACCAGTCAGTCCAGCACAAAACTGACAATCCCTGTGGGCAGTGTCAGCTGTGAGACCAAGAACTCAGTGGTGCCAGTGACCAACATCTGGTCTAATTTCTTAGAAAATCAACATTGATTTTCTAGGAATAACTGAGCACTGTAACCAACTAGTATTGATTATTTCAGGGAATGGCTGTCTCCTATTGTACTTGTTTCCTTGCCATTTGTAAGAAGACATTTATTAGCAAAAGGGATTTGAATCTCGAACAACTTCACAAGAAGGGATCTCTGTCACTCATGTCAGTTGACACTTGTACAGACAAATTTATAACATTCAATCATATAAGAAACAAACTTTCCCTTAGCACTTACACGTATAAATGAGGGAAAAAGAAAAAAAATTATGTCATCACAATATTATTCTTTCCCCTCTAGGCAAACCAGTAACATATTCCTAAGAAGACCTTCGCAGTTCTGAATAAATTGCCTCCTTTACCAAACATTGGACTGATTTACTTGATCCTACCTTAGGAACATATTATTTTTGGGAGTTTTGCGCATTTGGTTTGCTAAACAAATACAACTGTAAAATTAATGTTTTTTGCCTGCCCTTATGTGTTTAAGACCTCATTCAAAATGAAATCTTCTGGAAGGATCAAAAAATATTCTTCTACTGTACTTCCTGTCTGTGTTTTGATTTTCTCTAAGTTCTGTTTTTAATGTTGTAATAATTCTTATGATACAATAGCTTTCATTCGAAAGAATGAAAAAACCCTTTTCTTTGCTCTGCACATATAGTAGGTGCTCTTGATTTTCCCTGTGTCATTTTAAACTCCTTTGTAGACCTACAAGATTTCTTCCATTTCATGGCAGGAGACGGTGTCATAAGAGGGCACATAAAGGATACTGTCTTGGCTAATAGCAGTTACATGAAGGAGGAAGAATGAGGAGGGACCATGTCACCAGGCAGTACCTATGACAGGTAGAGCCCTTAGTATGTACTATAACTCTTTCCACAGTGTGGCCTAGTGGTCTCTCAGTTGCTGAGCCCATGCTCCAAACACAGCTTTTCTGAAAACGATCAAGGTTCAGCTCAAGGCCAAAGATCTCAAAAAGCATGGATTTTCTAAGTCTGAAAATGCTCCATATGTGTGAGACATGAGAGGTCATACTCTATTTCCAGTCAAGTTCTGGATCATTGCATTTGACTTCCAGCTTATTACCCAGGGTCTGTCTGACTAAGAGGAGAATAATTTCCTCATCACGACGTGTGGTATCATTGGCAATTTGATTTCCTGTTCCACCAGAACCACCTTGCAATCCCAAATTAGAAAGCGCTTGTTTGTGTTTAGTGTGTCCCATAATACTGAGTTCCACCTTTCTTTTACAGAAAAGTGTTCAGCAAATACATCAGCAGATTGGAAGAGTCCTGTTTGCAGGTGTGGTTTCAGCAAGCCCTCTTGTTAAATATGGAACTGTCCTTAGACACTTCTCTGCAGCCAAAGATTTCAGTATCCAAATAAATATTTAATGACTCAATGGTTTTCTTCTTCACTAGTGTGAATTTTTCTTTACACGCCAGAGGGACCTAACAGAAGAGCCAAGTGACTTGAATCATGATAACCATGTTGCCAGTAAATGGCAAGCTCTATGTTTTGATTGGCAAAGACACTAAGGAACATACCAGCTGTGAATTATTTCTTCTCCCTGAGTAAGGGGGTTTGCAGGACAATTAAAAATAAAGCCAGATAATCTTGGGCTGGGAAGAATAAGGAAGCTGAGGAGAATAATGAAAAGAGCTGAAAAAATCCAGAATGAGCTCCTCTATGTTGTTTAAAACTATTCATATTCAGCATCTATAGTCAAGCTACAAATTGCTCTACACACCTTTGAGGAAGAGGTTGTGGATGAACCCGGATGAGGACAAAGACTAAGGAAAATCTACATCTATTCTCCTGATGTAGCCAATATTAGATTTTCTAAAGAAGAATTTGTATATGGGGGAAAGTCATGAATTAGCACTCTTAGTAAACCATGGAAAATTTTGATTAGATGGAAGTTGGAGATCTTGTTAATCCATCCAATTCAGAGTTAGCACTTCAGGAAGGCTCCCTCATGATATATTCTAGTGACTCATCTAGGCTTACTTAAATTCCTATCTACGAGGTTATTACTTTCTTTTGTTTTTTGAGAGTCATGATCAGGAGAAGTGGGAATCCAGGCTTAACTGCTAAGAAGTTGAATTTTTTTTGCATCAGAATGCAGGGCTCAGACCAGAGGAATGCTCCCTTATCCTTTCTTATCTAAAAAGACTTAAAATTAGGGCTTTTTTCACCTGCTCCTCAAATGTCATTGTTCTTGATTTCTTGTACCTTAAGTACACCTTAGACCATGCCAAATTTATGTTTTTTCTGATTAGTTGTTATGGAACAAGGTTCCTTCAGAACCTTCAGGATTGTCCTGTGTACTTTATAGCCCCAAATAAAAAGTGATTAGATGAATAAAGAAGGCCATGAAACTGTTCCTTTTCTGATATCATGAGCTGCTAGCCACTGAGAGAAGGCTGGCTGAACACAGCAAGGGGCCTAGGGGTGAACTGCCCCTGTGCACCTCTCCTGGCCAGCGGCTGGCTGGGCAATGCCATTTGTGTACTGAGGAACAGCCTGAAGGAAGGGAGGATCCCAGAAAAAGACAAGATGCATTTTCCTTTTGCTGACAGGAGAGTGTACTGCCTTGCACATAAACTATGAGAAAGACTTTGTTGAAACAGATAAAACCTATACATTTTTCATGCAAACTATTACAGAATTTCTTGCAGGTATTTACATTTCAGGCTTTCAGATTGAAGTAGGCAAACTTTACAGGTCACGAGGGCTAGATGATGCTGGTGACATGAGTTATGAAGGATCTCAAACATAAAAATGTGAAACCATTATTTGTGGCAACAACACGTAGCTTAAACCTTCAGCAATATCGAAGAAATGAAAGCTGACAAAGGTAACCTCAGTCACTGGAAGAGTGGTCTTGGAAATGGTAGACCTGTGAGTCTAGTTTTTCATTGTAGGAAAAAACCTAATAAAGAGTAGAATAAACAGATACTGGATTATACATTACAGGAAGGAACAGACAATACGGATATTATCAAAGGCAGTTATGCCTTATAGAGCTGTTAGAATCCTTTGTATGTAATATATATAGATCCATGTAGTATATATACAGAAATCTTTCTACAAGCTTTCTGCAAGATCATTTGCCAGAGGTCTTAAAAAAAGTAAAATCACTTAAAACCCACTCCAACAAGGAAATAAGCCCCTTTGGGATAAATAACTGCTAAAAGATAAAGAATGAAAACTTTTAGCAGTGGAATGAGGTCAGTAATGTAACCTCATGAGAGATGGATTACTGCAGACTGTACTGTTAAATATACCTATACCTGATTTGTGAGGAAAATGGAGAGGTGATGAAGTCTGAAGGTGATTTGGAATACTCAACTGGAAAGATGACAGTAAGAAGCTGGAGTGTGATATTACAGTGTGGGGCGACAGGGGAATAAAATAATAGATAAAATGTAACGTAAAGTACTGCNGGGGGGGGAATGACAAATCAAGTCAGTGGGCTCAAAATCAGTCACCAGCAATCCCTTCACACATGGCTTGTTTTTTGTACTTTTTCCCAATGCACCCGCAGTTAGTGTGAATTGGCCAGACAAAATACTAAGTTGGATGAATTCTCATTCTGCACCCATGTGGCATTTTGCTGTGGTTAGAAATTTTGATTAAAAAATTGGAAGAGATGCAGACTTTATGAGCCTGCTTTAAATGTTTTCTGCTTTCCTAGTCTCTCTGTGATGATCAATTTTTTCTTAAAATGTTTGAACCCTTAGTACAGTAATATTGACAGAAGACAGATTTACAGGACAGTACATATAAATTGTGCCATTCTCACTATGCAACTAAAAAATCAGAGGAAACTAGGATGACGTTGCAAAGTTGATAGGATTCAGAATGTAAGCTGAATACTTCTGTTTCAAGAAAGACGCTTTAAAAAATCACGTTTTAATTCTCTTGAGAGATCATTTCCGATCCTGTGAAACACAAATTAAATATTATGTTTTGAACAATAAATGAATTTTAAGACTAGCTTGTCTAATGCTAGCATGGATGATTATATTCTATTTATATAAACATTGTAGGCAGTTTTAACCTTTTTTCTTTGGGTCTTTTTTTTTTTTCCAGTACTCCTAAGTGTTCATGTACAGATGCTGTATTCCACTTTCATTTGATATATTCTCCTGGTGTTTTCAGAGGTTCCCTTCTGTGCCTTTTTCAAAAGGATGAAGGTTCTCTGGAGGACAAAAGTGAAAAGCAGCTTCATCAGTGCCTTGCTCAAGGCCTTGCAGTCTGACATTGTCAAGTTTTCATACACCAAAAGCTGCCTGTCAGTGGCCTTTATGCACCAGCACTGACAGTGGAAAGAGCAGGGGCCCAGGAGGGACTGACCACTTGAGGACCATGTCCTGACTCAGAGCTGTCCTCTAGAAATGTCCTAGCTGTCCCTTTCCCTCTGATGAATTCCATGTACAGTGTGGGATGGAAAGGTGGCATCAAGGAGTGATACCCACTCTCAGAGACAAAGAATATTCTGTTTTCCCTAAACCATCTTTTGCATCTGAAGATCTGCAGTGCAACAGATACCGTTCACTGCACTGTGCCTTCTTGGCCAGGCAATACCATGAAGTGAGGGTCATCTTTCCTCCTGTTTCTTGATTTTTATTTCTGCTTTCTCTTCCCCTAGAAGCTATCATAAGTTCTATACTGGAATGTGCTGCACATGTTTGAAAAGCATTAGCTTGCATAAATCATAAGCTCAAGGATTGCAAGTGCTTTGGGATCCTTGTGTAGCGAGGAGTGGAACTTGGTCTATTGCTGAAACAGAACCTCTGGAAAGGTAGAAAGAATAAATCAGAAAATGTTTTCTGTCTGGTGAAGTAGGAAAAAAAATATATGGAAAGGATTCTCCTTCATAAACTCTAGATTACACTTGAATTTTATTGAGCCCAGAATAAAGATTTGATATCTATTTCCTTTCTATTACAGCTCATGAACTCACAACTGGAATTTGCTTTTTATAAAAGAATAAAAGAAGAAGAAGGAAAAAAAATATTCAGTGAGCCAGCCCATAACAGAGTCTTGGATTCTTTCAAATTATATTATAACTGGAATTTTTAAACTTATATAGAATCTCTACTGTGCTGAAATATCTGAAATAAGATATTTTCAACATAAAGGTTAAACAAAAATAAACTCTGGTAGCATAGGGTAGGAAATTACAAATTGAAGCACTCAGTTTAAAAGGAATTATGGTTAATGTAAAATAGGTCTTTCACTTAACAGTGCTCTGCAACTTTGACAACTATACACCAAGAGACAGTTGAATTATTTGTAGCTAAAATATGCTATCAAAAAATAAAGTTACAGAATAAATAAGCTAAGAAAACAAACTTTGTGAAGAGTCCTCTTACATCACTTAGACCTGCTCCTGTCCCAGTGATGGTGATATAGAAAGGAAACCCAGATAAAGCTCCCTAAAAAGGGCAAAAACTGAGTACCAAGGCCACACACAGAAATCTGTGACTTTCGGTTTACCTTCAGTTCTTTCAGTCTGGGGTCTTTGGCTACCCACCACACCAGGGCCATTTTTTCTGAGAAGAAGGAACAGATTTTTCTAGTGAAAAAATATCACACAGAGTCCACAATGTCTGCTGAGGACCAGCAGGTCCATACAGGTAAACACCAAAGGGACCACAGATTTCCCAGGCTGGGGTCCAGCACTGTACCCCCTACCCTGCCCTCCTGAGTGACCTGGAGAAGCAAAGGAGGAAGAGGAGTAAGACAACCAAAACCAAGGCAGACCTAGCAGAGGGGTAGAAATGGAGATGTTGGCACTCCTATGACTGTGTCTGTTGCCTCTTGCAGGTGCATATCGGGTCACTGGAGCTTGTGGGGCTAAGTCTGACCTAACCTGATGTCTTTTGACACTGTTGTTAAGCTGCAGTTTGTTGTAGTTTGTTGCAATATCAGAGGGAGAACCTGAGTTAATTGTTTAAGCTTTGAGAAAGTTTACTAGAAGTGCTTACAGACACTAAGAGAAGACCTCTTGCAGTGACAAATTTTCTAGCTTGTAGCTGCATCAGTTATGGTTAAAAGCAAAGGATTCAGAATGTCCCAGGGTAAACGTGTTGCTTTGTAAATATTCATATCTTAATTCTTTAGAATTTATTACTGGACTGGGAAGGAAGAAGCATGAGAGATAAATGGAGTGACAAAAAGATGTATGGCAAGAACCTGTGGTTATTAACTGAAACAATTCAGCATTGATTGCAATTCTACCAGTGTGACTATGGTGATTTATGACAACTGAAGCTGGGGTTGTTTGCTTGTCTTAATTACATTTAAAAAGTAAAGTAAAATTTCTTGTTTGCAGAGAAGTCCTCTAAAACATAAGCGCATCTAATTGTTTGAAGAAGCAGGATGCAATTATAAGAAAACCTAATGGTATTATTATTTAATCTTATGGTATTTAAAGTTATTCCTATTTTTTTCAGAGTGTTTTGAGAATTTGATAGGAATGTGCTATAATAGTAGTTTTCCATGTGTTTTTTGTGTATCTTACAAGAAGTGATAAAAGACAGTAAAGGTTACCTAAGGTAAGAAAGTTTTAGCATAAAAATTAGGCAAGTTTGATAGTAACAGTTGTAGGGAATGTAATAATTAAATTACCCCCTGTTTATCTGGAGATATCAATTGATTGCATTTTGTACAAACATCACAAGAAAGTTTTGATGCTAGAATTTGTAAATATATTTTCTCAGAATCTTGTATCCAAAAGGTTGAAACATCCTTTGACTGAATGGAAAGAATTTTGATTTATTACCACATAGATATGAATTACAAACTTTTTATTCTTTTCAGAAGGATTTTTTTCTGAGCAGTTTAACACTGTAGAGTGTGCTGGTTTGGTCATACAAGAGATTGAATTCTCTGTCCACCAGTCAGATATGAAGCAAGAAGCAGCGTGTACAATCTACCAAAACTTTTCTTACTTTCATGGCTTGCCTTTAGTGGTGATCTGCCAATGTTCACTGAGCTACTGGTTTTGCTGCTGAGCCAGCGTATAGCAAATGTCTGTTTGCTAGGGACATTTTTCCTGGGCTCCAGAAAGAGAAGAGACAATTGTTTTCTCATACTTTTCAAAGAGTGCAAACCTGGGAGAGGGTGCACTCAATGGCTTGGAGGAATGAAAAGCTCAGATGGGAGATGGGAAACACAACAACTTTGTGCTGCATTCCTGTGTGTTTGCATGTTGTTCTCATGGGCACTTGTGGGGAGAGGGAAAGTGATACCTACATGCCTGTCTTCTTCGGACACTAGTCTACTTGGTATACTAAAAAGACCTAGACAACATTCAGTGTAGAAAAACACTCAGTTAAGTGACAAAGATTGTTGCACATGGGCAATAAACATCACAAAGACATCTAAATCTTCTCTGCCTAATATACTTAAAGAATACCAAAAACAGTCAAAACTGACACTGAGGTAGCTCTAGGCCCTTTCTATTCACAGCCCCCTCCAGAGCTGGGGGATCTTGCAGCTACAATTGATGAGACATTTCTGCTCCAGCTATTTATCATTCAGTCCTTCCACATGGATTTCTTTTTTCTCTTTTTCTTATTTTTCTGGAGGACATCCCAATTTTGCTGAGTCCAACAGTTTTCCAACAGCAGGTACCATCCAGGTGCTTGGCTTGCCCCCTCAACCAAAGAGCAGTGCCTCAAAGAATGGCCTATGAGCCACTGGGTATTTTGGGGATGACAAGCTTGAAGAGTGGCTCGCAGGTCACACTGCCACAGGAGCCAGATGGCACCCTGGGATCTCAGGGCTATAGGGAAGCTGGATGCAGACAGAGGGTTTGCAGGTGTGTTGGGAGTTAAGTTTTGCATGTATAACATGATAACTTAGTCACAGAATCACAGAATCACAGAATTCTAGGGGTTGGAAGGAACCTCGAAAGATCATCTAGTCCAACCCCCCTGCCAGAGCAGGGTCACCTAGAGTACATCACACAGGAA